>SWBH01000018.1:0-35931 GCA_024195465.1 Aureobasidium sp. EXF-8845 | reverse complement strand
CTTCACACCCATGTGTGTTATGTCATGGATGAGCGAGGTCTTCTCGTTTAAAGGACTGAGTTCTGCTTCGCCATTCGTCTTGCGGTCTGGAGCAGTAGAAGGCTTCCTTCTGATCGACCCGATCAATGTCTTCAATTGACCGACAGCCATGATTGTATTCTGTAATTCGTGTAAGGTATAAATGTGCTGGGTCAGGAATGGAGGAAAGATGTATGGAGGGCAGACATGCCTACTGACATACTGCCATCCGTTTTATCTTTGCCTCGTAGCGACTCTCAACTTCCCATTACTAGAATTTTGAATGGCTTGTGAGTGGAGGTAACGCCCAAATATCTTCCAAAAAAAGTAGTGATCAACAAATCATTAGTGTCTATCACTTCATCGTATCACCGTGCCCCCGACAGCATTCTCGCATGACAATAAGTGGCTGTAGCTCGTATCTGATCATTGGTCATAGCCATCTCGTGCATAGACGAACATCTGTTGAGGGTGAGAAACTATCCTGATCGGCAACATCAGACAGTAGAAAGCGCTCAGCTAACGACTCGCAGCGCCTTGATATGAAGCCTAATGTCATGGTGTTGCAACGACGGTGCTATCTCGAGTTTCCACAAGCAGCTGGCGTCGCAGGTGTGCAACAGTCGTGTGATCTACAAACCAATCATGCTTAGGTGATTAGAGATTAGCCAAAGTGGCGTTGTCACTACTGGAAATGCATATACCAATGAGCATATTGTGTGGCAGATCCATGTGAGGTCTTTCTCAAAAGAGTTTGTGGTAGAAGCAATGCACGTCCCATATGGTAAGCTTGGCAATATGGTACGCCGCAAGTACGTGAAATGCAGTCAACTTTTCACAACGCTCCTGCATGGATGGATCTGACTGTGTTCAGATCCGTGAACATCGTTCCTGCACCATGGTCACAGCTCTTCTCTATTGGCTTGAAACAAGATACCATCCTGTCGATCACGAGAGCTCAAGGACAAAGCTTCCGATGGCAAGAGCGAGCTTTTCGAGACGATGCGATATTGGGCAATAATTAGGGCGTAGTCGTCGCCCGCAGTAACAACTCTTTGCGAAGCTGAACTGTAAGCATCTAGTCTTCACAGAGCTGACACTGCCCAAAAATAGACGCTCAATCTCCAATCGGGTCTTGCTACGTGTTTCCGATCCATTCGCTATGCTCTGGCATTTTTCAGTCAGTGTCGGTCGATAATTTCTACAGTACAACAAAGCTCAGCTCGTGTCGTCTCCAGATCAGGCAAACGCACCAGCGTGTAGTCGCCGATCGGTAATCTACAACGGCAGTCTCGTGCGTAATGCCGATCGTATACCATGTAGGTCGAGAAGATCGTGCTAAACAGTGATTCGTACTGTTTGGTAAAGCGGATCGGGACGCAGCCATCATCTTGAGAAACGTTCGAGATCTACAGTGCATCAACGCCAGTCTGAATTTGTTCGGAGCATAGCTTCATTGATGATTGACAGTGTGGATGGCAGATATACCACTCGGACGATCAAATGGCGGTCATTCACAGTATTAATCGATGCCCCAACATCTTCGATACTCTGTTACTAGACACTACTCCGCTGCCTGCTCTTTACAACAGCTCAAATTTGTGGAGGCAACACTCAACACTGCCCATCCAGTGATAATGAATCGCCGCTCCTCGTACCCTATGCAAACAGCACCTATTGCATCTTCAGCTCCAGCCACACCTCCAGGGAAACCCTCACACACGACGAGCATACCTCAGTTACCCAGATATGTTCGCGCTACAACGGAGCATGAAAAGATCTCAAGAGGTCGTACTCTGATCATCTGTCTAGATGGCACTGGCGACAAATTCGATGGCGACAACAGCAACATCGTGCACCTCGTCAGCTGCCTCAAGAAAGATGACCCGAGACAAGTCACATACTATCAGACTGGCATTGGAACATACAATAGCGGAGGTTTGAGTGATGGCATCGCCGCTGCTGTCGACATGGCAATTGGCAGCGGTCTTGGCGTCCATGTTAGAGACGCCTACCGCTTTCTTATGCAAACCTACCGCGAGGGCGACAAGATTTGCGTCTTCGGTTTCTCTAGAGGCGCCTACACAGCTCGATGTCTAGCTGGTATGCTCCATAAAGTTGGTCTTCTTCCAGCACACAATGTGGCTCAGATACCATTTGCATACAAGTTCTACAAGGACGACACCCAAAAAGGCTGGGACATGAGCTCTGACTTCAAGAGGACTTTTTGCATCGACATCAATGTTCACTTTGTCGGAGTGTTTGACAGTGTCGCTAGTGTTGGTCTCATTTCGAGGAAATTGCCATTGAGCAGTACGCCAACGAATAAACCGAGTTACTTTAGACATGCCATGGCCTTGGATGAGCGCAGATCCAAGTTCAAGATATGTCGCTATCAGCAAAAGGACCACACCGACCCCAACTCCAAATGGACCACCAGAGCAGCAGCTCAAGACAACCCCGAGAAGTCTCGACAGAGACTCGAATCCAGCAGCACTGCTGATACATACACCAACTACCAATTCAGCGATCTCGAGAAGACCAGACAAAATTCTTTTGCCGCAAAGCCAATCCGCAAAGTCGATTGCCTCGAAGTCTGGTTCTCAGGCTGTCACGCAGACGTAGGCGGCGGTGCAGTCGCAAACGAAGAACGCCATAAACCTTCCCAAATCCCTCTTCGCTGGATGATACGCCAATGCTTCGAATGCAATACCGGTATCATCTTTCACACTCATCGCCTCGCTGAAGAAGGTCTCGATGTGCATATGCTGTACCCAACATATCACAAACTCGAAAGACCTACAATGGGCCCTTCGCCAGATACAATGGAACGATACCACCAAGGCACTCTCGCACCCCTTTCCCGCCGCTCCACTCTCTTAGAAGCCCACGGCGAGAAACCCGACCTCTATACCTTAAACATCCACCAAGACACCGAAAAGCTCAAACTAGCCAATCACTGGACACCCGAACAAATCGAAGATTACTTCGACGCTATTGCTCCTTTCAACGATCAACTAGTCCAAGCAAAATTTTGGTGGATATTAGAGATATGGCCGATCAAAGTACGCATACAGAATAAAGACGATGATGCTTGGGTTAAGAAGGTGAGGATGAATTTAGGAAGGTATCGTGGTGTGCAAGAGGAGGAACCAAAGTTACATTGGACGGTGCAGCAAAGGATGTTGGAGACAGGGTATAAGCCGCAAGTCAGGATCGGTAGGGGTGCAGCTTGGAAATTTGTTGTCTAGTGTTTTTCTTTTGTTGGTTTCATTTGTTATTGTTCTGTAGGGTTCCGTGTCTAGCTACCATGAGACGAGCTTTCAATAGCATGTCCTCTTCAATTCGGCACACTTTACTCGAAGACTCCTCAATCCTAAACCATCATCTTGTGTAGAGCTTGTACTGGTGTCCTTCTCTTGCCAAAATTCAAAGTACTGCGTGCATCTTGATATCCAGTTTCCCTCTCCTGTTTTCTCTCCTCTCGTATCCTGTCTCATACCGTCCTTCTGGTGTCTGCTCTCTCCTGTTCCCCCTGTCCTGTTTTTATCTTTCCTGTTCTTCCAGCCGCCGATATCCCTAGTCCATGCTAATCGTCTCTGCGTTGTCCGCCCCGATGATACTTCCTTGTTGACATGGCCATATCCATCAAGCAGCACGCTCGGTCTCTAGAGCACATTGCAGCAGCTGGCGACGCAACATTATGCCATTGCCGATGATTCGCATACCTACTAGCATGTGCTCAATATCATCCATATCGTCCAGTTCCTCATCAGACAGCTCATCCTCATTCACCAGTGACATTGAACGAAGGCCCAAAGTGACGTGGAGATAATCGCCCTGATCCAGTGCGAATGCGTGGTAGTCATGCATACGACGATGTCTTTTGGCCATATCTCTGAGGTCATCCAAGGCACGAATGATATAGCGTCGTTTCAAGTCGCAAATTGAATAGCGCACCATTGAATCCAAAAGGCCGAATTCCTTGGGCAAATCCGCATCGAGAGATGTGCGAATACCGGCTCGGAGGCGAGCGAAAGGCTGAAGGGTTCTGAGGGCTCGGCAGGACTGGCGCAAGCAGATATGCAGGAGCTGGAAGGGCGCGATTGATGCGCTCGCCTTAGCCTCGTGCTTATGGGAATGATGGTATAAGTGGTACGCAAAGTCGTGCAGATTTGGTATCTGAGTGTTGACAAGGTCGACGATCGATCTCGTGTCTTGCGTGGACAAAGTGCCACTCTCGTCATGAATGTTCAGAGTCCGGAACATGGCGAGAGTTGAAGGATGGTGTTGTTCGAGGAATCGACTCAGCAGCGTGGTCGTAACAGCAAACCTTGGTGCAGGCGGCGATTGAGACGATGCGAAAGTGAGATCAGCATTGTTGTAGATGATTGGGCTCGCCTCCATGTAGTGTGTCTTGTTGGTTCGGGCCAAAGACATCAAGTCGGTGAAGTCGAGGTGGTGTAGGGCTGATGGCAGATTATCAATACGGCAAGGGTGAGTGTAGTGTTTGTTTTCGTCTGGCGATTCGTGCGGCGACTCATCCTGAACACAACAAGCGCGGCCTCGAGTTGTCTTGGTGCTTTCGATGGGATTGATTATGAAGGTGATGCGCTGCCCTTCTCGGATTGGGTCGACTAGCAGAAGTTGATAGATCTTCAGTCGAACCTCTGGAGGCACGTCGGACAAACGAGCCATGATGGCTGTTTGTCTGGTGATGAGGTGATGGGATGAATACGAGGAGTTCGATGCGAAGGAGTAAAGGGAGAATGATTGGAATGTGTAGAAAATGAATGTGAGGTTCAGGGAGAGTGATAAGTGGTAAGTGAGGAAACGACAAGTGAGACTGTATGTCGAGTGAGCGAACTCGGTCATTTCGGCAACGAGTGAAGCGCCAATACGAATCACGGTCGTTCCCAGAGATGACTCGGTCACATTATTGTCGAGCAGTAAGAATGCAGAAAGACGTGCAGAAACGGAGCTTGGACACGGGGAGAGCGTGGGCTCAGGATACTCGGTGAACAGAGACGGTCCTTGGATCGCTTTGTGACTTTTTACAACGAGATGACTAGTTGTTGCGTAGGTAGAGAGGTAAATCTGTAAGTCGGACGCAGAGTTGATGTGCACCGTACTGTCATGATTTAGTTTCTAGTAGCAAGGCGTTGTCAGTCCAGACTCAGGCGTATTTGCCATATTTGCTTCCACACTCACCTCTGTTATGTCAGGGTAACATAGGACAGTATCGTGCTTCACTTCAGATCTGGTGGTATGAATATGACATGTGGGTAAGATACCTATCTGTAGATTGAAAGCTACATTGCTGCTGGTAAAACAAGTCCAGAGATGCTATCATTCGTACAGAGAACCAAGGCAATCCGAGTCGTCAGGACTAAGATTCTGTGTTACATGCTCAAGGATTTCGCCCGGTACAAGGTTGAGGTTATGCTCATGCTTAGCTCTTTTACCAACTTACGCCGTCTCGGTACAGAGACCTGCACATAGTTTCGAAGCCTCTTCTGTATTACATCCTGAGGAAGGTCAAGCCATGGCTTCGCATCCCACAAAGAGAGTGTCGGTGATAGTGGACATATCAAGCTGCTTGATGACGATGTCATGGCTACGGCGATGGTGAAAGGAAGTATGTCATGATGTTGGGTAGATATCTGAGGTTGTCAACTGCATCCGAACACGACGAGGCAGGGGTGCAGAATTGATTACCATTTTTTCTGCTTTTATTTTGTTGGTGACGTATTGATTGCGCCAGATTGTAGCGACGCGGGTCACCCAAACACGACTTTAACAAGAAGCTCTCGCCCTCTACTTTCTTCTAGCAATTGATCAACCACCAATGCAATGACGACCGCGACTCTAGCCCCACGAAGGGCCACTGCTTTGATCTTTTCGGTCCAACAACAATCCTATCGCCCGTTATCCCACCGCCACCACATTCTCAGCGCCAGCAACTTCAAATCTTACTCAACCAAACCGCCCTCGGAGAACGTAGACGAAAAGACCAAAGAGCTGCCCCCCAAGGAACCCTCCCAACCCGATGAAGACGGCATCAATGGTCCCATCTCAACTCTCCCACCTCCGCTCAACTTTCCCGACAAAGGCGACAGCTCAGCCCCAGTCTACCTCTTCCGAATCGGCCGCGCATACGGAAAGTTCTACTGGGATGGTGTAAAAGCAACATGGGCAAACCATAAGCGTGCAAAGACTCTCAAAACACACATCGTCGCCTCGAACCGCGCCGCAGGTCTTCCGAACATGCCAAGGCCGCTACTCGCACACCTCGAGTTCTACTACGAAAACGCTGGAAAGGATAAGATGACACGGACAGACTTCCAACTGCTCATGAGGGAACAATATGACTTTAGGAAACTACCGCCCTTTGCCTTGATGGTTGCCTTGTTCGGAGAGTGGCTACCGCTCATTGTGCCATTCGTGCCCTCTGCCGTCCCACGTACATGCAGAATCCCAAAGCAAATCGAGGACATGAGAAAGGGTGTTGAGGAACGACGCAAGGCTTCCTTCCGCGAAGGGCTCAAGACACCAAAGGCTTCAGAATCGAACGATGATGCCATGCCGACTGCTGCGGCCGGAGGCAAGAAGGCACTGCCCAGGTTATACGTTTCCATGCGCACTGCGCAACACCTCGTCAAGATGGGCAAGCCCGAGTCATTACATGTCTCCCGCGTGTTGGGCATTGGCGGTCGACTATTCGACAAGATGGGCGTGCAACATCCCTTGTTCCCCGTCAAGTTGATGAGACATCTGGGATACCTGCACATTGACGACGAGCTATTGTTACGAGACTGGATCATCAGTCACCTGACTTTGAGCACAGAAGAGACTCGCATAGCATGCGAGGAACGTGGTATTGATGTTGTGGGCAGAGGAGAGAGTGAGATGAAGGAAGATTTGGGCAAATGGCTCGAAGGTAGAAAGAGAGACGACGGCAGCTACGGCGAAATCTTGAAGATGCTCTTTACAAGGTACGTCACCTCACTTCCACTGAAGCACTTCAAGATACTGATTACCATCAAAGGCCCAATGTGTGGGGACAAGCACGAATCGAGGCCCCTGAATCGACTACTAACTGAGCTACCTCGATTGGAACAGCTAATTCTAGATGTGCATAATTGGTTGTATAGACGCGCATATTCTTGGTAGAATCAACGTGGGACCATACTCTTGATCTCTGCTCAAATCGCGCATTGTGCCTTCCCTGTCTGTCTCTTGTTAAGCTGAAGAAGTTGCAATAGAGTAAGAGCGTGGTCAGCACCGTGTTGGCAACATTTACCTCGCCTCCACAGATGTTAAGAACGAGCAGCTGCGGTCATTATTCATTCGATATTCAACGACTTCCTCCTTTGCAAAACTCATATGTGAGTTCGAAGATCATCACCATGTCGTCCAGATCAAAAATGCACACCGATATCTCAGGGATTGACTTGCATGTACAAATAATCAAGAGTCGCATCGTGGCGGCAAGGCGTCCAATCACCATGGTGTAACCAACGCACCACCTCAGCCTGATCCTACACAGCCGCTGACCATCACTCTCCCAGGTTCTCTCCAGCGCAACTCTGCTTGAGAACAATGGACTTGGCTTTCGATATTCGTAACAATCAACCGCGACACTGTTTGTATGACACCAGTTGTTATCTAGCGGCGATATCCTGGAACCACTGCTGGTAGACATATGCGCTTCTGACGCTACCACGATACTATGGACAATGGTCGCGAGAGGCTCATCGACCATGGCCAAGCATCCCGCAGACACCCTACCTGGCGCGTCGTTGTCATCATCAACACCATATTCGTCTGCCTGGCCCTTATCGTATATCTTGCGTTTCTGACATGGGTATACACCAATCTCGAGGTCAGACATGGAGTTGCAGAAGCGTTCAGTGGAAGTTGTCCTCAGGCCTCCACGGTGGTCACATATGCACACTTCGCTACAAACGCTTTCGCAGTTCTACTCTTCGCGGCGGGGACACACGTCGTTCAGCTGCTACTTTCACCAACCAGAGGTGAGGTCGAGATTGCTCATGCGCGAGACCGATGGCTGCATATAGGTGTCGGAGGATTGAGGAACATGAAGTGGATTCACAAACGCAGATTGTTGAAAGCAGTTGTTCTCCTAATGACTTCGGGGATGCTACCTTTTCTGTAAGTTGTGGGCAAAATCATATATCTCGTCTTCTAGCTGATATTTGGACAGTCACAACTCTATAGTCTTCAAGACTTTGGCAACAACAGATACAGCAGCGACTCTCGTGACTGAAGACTACCTTACAGGGTCTCGATTGGATGGAGCAACGGAGCAGTCCACATTCCTGGCCAAGGCAGAACACTATCGCAACATCTCAAAATCATCACAAGCAGCACTCACGACGATTGATTATGATGACTTGTTACGACAAATGCGAGGCAACTTGACAGATCTGATACACTTGTCACCCGAGGAGTGCCGTAGCGCATACTCGTCTCTCCAAGCACCATCTGAATCCTCAAACGTGCTGCTTGTCACCCTCTCCACTACCAGTAACACGATTGATGGGTTTGTAGACGGTGACCTACTATATCCAGAGATGGCAGCAGGATTAAATTACCAAGGCATACAAATCGTCAACTGGTTCAATGCCAACGGCACTACCTCCATTTTTCACAAACACTGTGTCAACACTTATTTCGACTTCGGCGTAGGAGATATTTGGAACGTTCCTGTATGGGACTACTACTGTACGGTAGCACCCTACCGCGTTGATTACTGTTTGGTTCAGAAGTTTGAGCATGATTGTGGCGTAGGACTCAACACTAGAGTTCTCATTAGTACCATAGTCTGCTTGATTGTAGAGGCTGGTTGTTTGTTAAGTCTGGCAGTCTCACGAGGCTTTCGGCCTCTAGGTATATTATATCGTCGTTCTCTACGATAAGAGACTAGACTAACTCTTCTTAGCAACTGTCGGAGACGCTGTTGCCAGCTTCTTACGGCATCCGGAATCTGCAATCTCGAAACCTGCCCACCTTTCCATCCCTGCAGTACATTCGCCGACGAGTCGATTCGACAAATTTGGCTTCCGGCGATCTGAAAACGACATTGCTATCTGGAAGCGAAAGTGGCCAGTATGGCGAGCAGCAGTAGATACCGAGACCTGTGCCTTATTCATCAATGTGTATGTATTGCACACAGCACTGCATCTTCCAACGCCTAACAGATATCTCAGCCTCTTCCTTGGCTTCTTTGCCATCGCGAGTGCCGTGCTTATAACCTACAACAACGACGAGTTATCACAACATCAATCGATGACGCTACAGACTCCAACCTCTAAACATGGACTCCTTGCCAATCTTTTCAGCCTAGGCTCTATCCATCTAGTCATATCCATAACCTATCTCTTCTACAATCATTTATGGTCGCGTATGCTCGCCGCCTCCGAACTAAACAATCTTGCCACAACACCAGCATCCCTACGCGTAACTCTGCCTGCAACAGGTACACAGAATACCTACTACCTCGCCATCAAACCACATTACCCAGCTCTCCTCCTCATCGCACTAACATTCCTCCATTTTCTCACAATCAAAGCCTTTGATGTTGTAGCTATTTCCACCTATGATGTCTTGGGTCACTACTCACATCAACGCATCATCTATGCTGTTTCTACATCTTCTGCAATTCTGGCTTTGGTGCTTGGGTTCATCATGTTGTGTGTTTTGGCTTTTGCACTGGACAGAAAACTTGCTGCAAGGATGCCTGTGGTAGGAAGCTGTTCGATGGCAATCTCTGCGGCATGTTGTACCGGCGATGTTGGTATGACTTTGGGAAGTGTCAGGTATGGGAGAAATGAGAGAACTGGCAGATTCGGAATTGTTGGGGTTGGTGGGTGTAGGCGCTGCGGCGAGTTTTGATTCTTGCATTGGTTTCTTTTGGAGTTGTGATTCAACCACCACAGCACTTTCAGCATTGATACTCCTAGTGATTTCCCAATCAAAGTTTTGCGGTTTGATGAGGGATACCACAACGGTGAGAATGAGTCCTGACATAATAGCAGCCAGATTGCCTGCTAGTGTCGCATATTCGGTTCCAGTAGAAGCAATCGTCAGTTCGCCAAAGTAGACCTTGGCGGTTGCGAGCCAAGCGGCAATACCAATTATCAAACCACCAATGGCACCGGTGATTGCACCTGCGGCAGATTGACCTCGCCAGGTGATTGCGAATGCGGCAGGGAATACGGCGCCGCCGATGAGGAGGCCCATGACTAAGAATAGCCAGCCGAGATCGATGCCAATAGCGTTCCAGATGCAAGCGAAGACTGCCATTGTCAGACCGAATGCGCAGATCATGATGTGGGAGACGAAGATCAAGGATGCTGAGGAAGCGGTGGGGCGGATGTAGCGTTGGTAGACATCGAATGTCAACAAAGAGGATACTGCAATCAGTTCGGCGGAAGCACAGGATGTGACTGCCATGAAGAGCACGATGAGCAGAGCCACAGCACCGCCTTTCCCCATAAGTGCCTGAGCTGCGTACGCCGATGCAAGGCCAGCGGAGATGTCGCTGCTCTGAGGGACGTTAGGATAGGTAGGGAAGCGAGGGTTGTCGATGAGTGCCACAGCGGAAAGACCCAGCGTAGTCGCAAATCCGAAGGGCACAGCAAACCATGCCAAGCCGCCCAAGATGTATGCTCTGACAGCAGTAGTAGGTCTCGAAGCAATAGCCCTCTGCCAGTAAGCCTGATCAAGGAAAACAGTACCGCTACCAGAGCAGAGCTGGATAACGCCGAAGATCAGAGCGTAATTTGACTCGAGCGTCAGATAGGAGCCTTGGACATTGCCTGCAACAGGTCTTTGCACTGCCGCTTTCGTGAGTAGTTCATACATCTCTCCAGGGGATCCGATGAGGTCGTTGGTGGCGTAAGCGTTGAACATAAAGTATAGTATAATGATCATCAAAATGACAGTGTGACTGTAGTCGCAAAGGAAAGTGGCTCGCAGGCCTCCGAGGACAACATACGCGCATACACCAACAGGAATCAAGAAGATAGCTGCGTAGACGTTCATGCCGGTTAAAGCTGTCACGACGGCCGAACCACCGAGCAGAAGTTGTGAGCCAACCAGGATGTTGGTGACAAAGGCGAAGAAGAGGAACGTAATGTGGGCGACACGCCCATAGCGAGCTTGCACAATCTCCAGATATGTGTGTGCGCGAGGTGCGTTCATCTTAACCTTGCAAGCGAGAATTGAGAACATGAGGATTTGAACCGTGGCGCCAGCAGCATACCTTTGTGTGTTAGTGACAATTCGAGTTTTGCGCGGGAATCGATTTACCAGAAAGGTCCAGCAACACCATACTGATATGCCACAGTAGAGCTTTGTAGCAATGTAGCCGCCCTGATGTTTGTTAGTAATGACATTCAAACTACCGCTCCGCTCGAATAGAGAGGAAAAATTTACCATGTCCAAGCCGAAACAATACCGGATGCAATAAGACCAGGCTTGATACTACGAGACGCAGTATTGAATTCCTCGCTAGTGTTGGTGTTGAAGCGAGTATATTTGTTTTGAAGATGCGAGATGCCCATCATCACCTAAACCCAGATTAGTATGTTGCAAAGTATGAGCTAAGATATATATGCACTTACAAACGCGAAGAAAAAGCCAACTCCAATGACAACGCCATAGCCAGCGCCGACTGGTAAAATCTGTGCCGAAGAGGCCATGTTTTTGGACTAGCTAGAGTAAGATGCGTGGGCAAGTGGGAAGCAGAGTGGAAGACGCGGTCATTATATCCAGTTGCTACGGATATCTACCTACCATATCTTGCCTCCCGACAGTACGCTTGAAAGGCAAAGATACTGCCTATCGCTGTGTAGCGGCACCCATGTCAACGACACATCATGCACTGTACTTGCGGGAGATGCGATAAGATGTTGGGGTAGTCATGTTTGTCGCATTACTAGTTGGAGAAGGTGCGATAGTGTGGGAATATGCTGCCAGATAATGTGCACAGGCTAGCTCGGTTGGCCTATCGCGTGGTTGGGGTCTGGGGTGACAGTGTCGATCACTCTCCTCCGCAGCGGCTGCCGATAGCGAGATAAGGCGATTGGGGCACCGCTCAAGCAAGCGATAAAAAACATTTTCTTTGCTTGTGAGTAACGAATCAAGTGCGGCTATGAGATGCAAGTACTTGACTGCATTTGCTTGTTGAATCCGGTATTTTTTTCGGATCTCTACCATCAACCAATCGCCCTTCAAGGCACACCACGACCTTTACGTGTTGCCTTTGCCAACTCACTCTGTGCCTTATCATCGGCATATTTCTGGTAAATGCTGAGGTACTTCTCCTGCTCGCTTGTGGTCTCACGCACTGAAGGGCGTTCCTCGATCGCCTTGAGCCATTTCTCAAATCGTGACCATACTGCACTATCTTCGCCTCCTTTGGGGATGTTAAGGCCATTCTTGTAGTGATCAAAGACCCAGAGACGAACTAAAAGTTGATGTCAGTATTACATGCAAACAGATTGAGTAAAGAAGAATCTGGTACGTACTTGCCCATGGCGCAACGACCAAATCAATAAGTCCAACATCTTTTCCAGAGAAGTAAGGTCCTTCAGAGTCCATCTCCTTTGTAAACTCCTTCAGATGGCCCAAAAACTCCTTTCTCACTTCCTCAAGACCCTCAGTATCTGACATGGGCTGGAACTGCAAGAATCGATGGAAAGCAGGAATAATCCTGGACGTGCAGTAATCTGTCCAAATGCGAGTACGAGCACGCTCGTATGGGTCGTCTGGCAACAATTTCGGTCCATGGTCTGGGAAGGCTTCCTCGAGGAATTCGCAGATGACAGTGCTCTCGTAAAGAGGCTTGTTGTCGTATTGGAGTGTAGGAACCAGACCACGCGGGTTGAGCTTCAACAGCGATTCTGGTTTGTGGTATGGATTTACCTTGATGGCTTGTTAGCCTTGATCGACTGGACATGGGTGGTTCGCTAACCTCAATGTACTGATATGGGATGTTCTTTTCTTGCAAGACTGTCCAAGCCCGGCCGACAAATGGACAGAACCATCCAGCATACAACTTCAGCGGCTGCTCTGCCTGATGCTCTTCGACGGTCTTCTGAGCAAGACCCGTGGCGTGCGGGAAGAGATCCGCGTCTGGGTGAGACTTGTTTGACATCTTACTACTTCTCGATGGGGGTTTGAAGCTTTTGTTAGTTGCTCGTACAAGACTCCTCAGCATTGAGGTTGTTGTGGTAGAGCTGTAGAAACAGCATCTGACGAGATGCAAGTGTGTAACGTACAAATGACGCAATCGCGGGGTCCGTTTGATGATCTCTCACCCGAGACCATACCAGCCGCGAGAGATGCTCATTATCAGTCAAGCAGAAACGAAACCCTCACATCACACAACAAGGTCCTTTCTTGAAGTCCGGGCCATATTTATCAATAGCAACAGCGAGCTCATTCGCCTTCTGCTTCTCCTTGACTTCATGCGGAAAGTACTTGACCAAATACTCTGCCCTCTGCTGATCAATAGAGCCAGAATCAGCAGTAATCACCGAAGTAGACCTGCACATCGGACACTTTGCCTTTGACTTTTGCAACTCAATCATACAGCGGATGCAAAAGACCGTATTGCAGCATTCAAGTCTGATGGGTCTCCATGCAATATCGCAACAAACAGGACAACTGTAGTCATCGAGTTGAGGTACGATGGTGACGACTTGTTGAGACATTGCCGCGCACATGTCTGTCGCGACTGATTTGGCGAACAGGCCACTGTATGCCTCGCTCTGGTAGGATTTTGCAGCGCCCAAAGCAGTTCGTTTATCGAACTTCTTGAGAATCTTGCGTACGGCTTCCATGTTGAGTTCCTGGAAGCGCATGGCTTTGAGGATATCGAGATTGATGGATACGAAATGGTCAAAAGCATGTCTGCTTGACTTTTCTTTAAACCTTTTGACGAGACCTTGATCTACCAGATCTTTGGAGAAGAGCTCGAGGTGAGACTTTGCTTGATCGAAGCTGCGTGATCCGCGGTCTCGTTCGTATGGCGAGAAAAAGATGGCATGCTGCACGTACAACGCGAGTATTTGACGCCAGATAGTGACATCTGATCTAGACTTGAACTTGCCCTTCTTCAGATGTGCAGGTTCGGTGAGCGCTGTGACTTCGGTACTGAGCTCGATAATCTGTGTTTCGAGACGCTTTTCTTCTGCGTGTTGGATGATGTCTAGTTGGGCCAGTTTCGGGTCGAGAAGATTGAAAAAGTTTGCTGCTGTGTGCAAATGGACATGAGCCCACTGAGCGCCATTCTCAGCTGATGATGGATGAACCGAAGCATCACACTGGTCATGTTCGGATATTGATGATCCATCGGTTCCGTGTGAGACTTGACTGTCACGATTGCCAGGTTGGGTTTGTGTATCGTTGTTCTGAGCCAACCAGAGGAAATATTGTTTCGTCTCCTTAGTCAGGTGTGCATCCAGAAACTCTCCGCTGTCACCATCAACAGCAACCCATAGTTCCGGCACAAAGTTCGAGCCAGCTCTCTCTCCAGGAGCCTCCACTCCGAATTCGCTGTGCAGATGCTGGAGAGTTGAAGCATCAAGGCCAAGAGCACTTAATTCTTGCTGGACCTTTTTGATAGACTTTTTGAGCAAGCGATACGAGATAGCAGAAGAGACCCATTCTTCCGGAAACCCTTCACTCGCCAGTAACTGTGCGTATTCGTGTCCGTACTTCATCTTGACCAAAGACTATCGTTGTGGAAATAAGTGTGTGTTGTGGTCCAGGCGCAAAAGATCTTCAGTGCATATCCAGATAAATCGACTCGCGAGATCCAGCGAAGGGATCTTTTAGTCAAACAAGAACTTAGTCGTGAGGATCTGTGTCATTATAGAGAACAAAGAAGTCGATAGTATCGCAAAAAAAAGTTCGCTCAAACAACGGTTCACGTGTTCGAATGCTGGTTCACTGATGGCTGTGGCGCGACAACGAGAGATGAAAGAAACGCGGGGATTCGTTGATCCGCGCCGCAGTATTGAACTCTATTCATGCCTGAGGCAGCACCCTGGCTGTCATCTTATATATTTTGGTTCTGGTGAACTAACTTCATTTCCCTCCTGCAAGCACGATACCTGAATGAAGTATAGTCTAAGTAGTGGCAATGGAACTCGAGGTGACAGATAGACTTCCATAGATTCGTTGACCTGAGTAGCGAGTTAATGGATATTGATAAATCATACTCAACTCTCTACTCCTTGTCAATCATGGCAACACATCCCATCATCACATCCGCCCCCTTCTCCATAAACATAACCTGCTGCACACTCCTCGCAGGCTTCTGTGGAAACATTCCCCCAAAAATCTCATCAATCTCCTCTACCATATGGAAATCCTTGACCGACAAGTCAACTTTGACAACACTCTCCAATCCAGACCCCGCAGCCTCCAACACAGCCTTTGTATTTTCAATGATTTGTTGCGTTTGGTCTTTGATACCTCCCTTGATCAAGTTGCCGTGACTATCGCAAGGAAGTTGAGCAGAGAGGAATACAAATCTGTTTGCTTTGATGGCTTGGGATGTATGTGGTGAAGTTGCTGTATAATTATTAGTCAGCGGCGTCCACTGGAAAGGTAGATTTGAGATGGGCGAGAATAGAGTGAATAAGGGAGAGGAGGAGACGTAAGGATCAAGGGAGTATTACGAGAAGCAACTTTGTCAGAAGAGACTTGGGTTAGGGTCGATTTCCTTGCGATTGAGATCATGGTGGTGGGGAAGCGGGTGCGGAGGATGGAGGTGGCGTTCATGCGGGCGGTCCTTGCGAGAGTGTTCATCATTGCGTTCATAGTGGAGGTAGATGTAGTCGCTGAAGTGTGCGCATATGATGAAATTCGAATTGAGTCGTCCAAGAAATGTACAAGGTCGAGGTTGTCGCAAGAAGAGGCGAGTAGGCAGACAACTTTGGAGGGTAGAACGGTCCCGCATTTCGTCACACCATCGCCCGAACAGGACCAAAGTTCTCTACAACGAATTTGCAAATCATCATGGTATGTATTTTCATTGATTGATGAGAATATGTAATATCAAAAAAAGTGACGTGTCTACGTTATCGTCAGTCAAACTCCTTCCAGCGCCTAGCTATATGCACACACTAATTGTATGATTTCAAAGCATCACGTTCAACTCGTCAAGCAGGAGCAAAGTCCAAGGTCGTCTGGCCACGTTCTGGATCGGCCATTTTGTGCACACTCACGTCCTGCACACCTTCGGTATACTTGCCCATAGCCTGTGGTGTGATCAGGATGAACTGCCTACCCACAGATCTACGAGCAGCTCCGATCATCATCTTCATACTGATTTCTCTGTTCGCACTGTCCATGAACACATCAAACTCATCAAGACAGCGGATGGGGGATCCCATAGCCTCCCAGATGGAGAGCAGCAGGCAGATGGTTGAAAATGACTTCTCGCCACCAGAAAGAGTCTTGGATTGACGGCCTTTGTCGCTGTTCTTTGACATGTCGGGTTCGACACTGATGTCCAGCATCTTGTCCGAGTGATTGACAAGTAGGCGACCTCGGAAGTTGCGTTCGCTCAAGAGGTATCCGAATGTGATTCTCGCTCTTGTCGTGATGTGCTTGCGGAACTTGCGCCAGCGATGCTTGCGGAGTAACAGCGCCTGCTTGAGTTTCTATGGCGTCCATGTCAGTTTCACACCAACCCATCAGGTGAGGCGTGTGTTGACGTACCGCTGTTGTGTCCCTTTGTTTGTTCAACTTCTTCTGAGCGTGGTTGAACTCTTTGTGTGCCATTCTCCAGGCCTCGTAGATTTCCTCGCGACTACCACCGATACTGTTCCCTGTTAGCTGCAGCTCATGGAATTCATGCGATGAATACATGCCTAGCCTGGTATTGGTCGTGATCCTTCTGAAGCTTCTCGAGTTTCGCGTCCAATGCGTCGATCGTCATGTTGGCATCTACAGTAATTCTGCGGCAGACTTTACCTGCTTCTGTTAAGTATGTATTGACAGTTCCTTCTTGCTCAACGCGCGATTCCTCGAGGGCAGCTTTCTCTCGCTGAGCCAGATCAACCAGTTCAAGAGCCTCGTTCTTCTTTCGCAGCGCTAAAACACGCTGAGTGTCTTTGTCTTCCAGCCTCTTTTGTGCTTTGGTCAGTCGCGCCTGTGTCTCTTCGACCTCTCTCGTGGCAGCATCGAGCTGCTGTTTGATCAGGCTGTTCTCTTGACCTGCTTTGTCCAGTGCATTGATGGAGTCCATCATCGTGTCGTTCGCGGCTTGAAGATTCTGCTCGGCCTCGTTGTACTGTGCATGTAACTCGTCCAGCGCGCCTGTATTGTTGGCAGCATCGGCGTCAAGTTCTCCTTGTAGCCGTTCAATCTCATCCTCACATCGTTGCCTTTGCTGACGGATGCTTGTTGTCTCTCTATCAAACCGGACCTTCGCTTGTTTAGCACGGGTCAGACCTCCCTCCAACATTCGGAAGTTGTTCTCAGCCTGTTGGAGGTCTCGTCTGGCGGTGTTCAAGTTTTCTTGTTGCATGCTACAAACTCAGTCAGCCGTCCGATGTCACGGTGCTATGCAGACAACTCACTTCAACTGCGCCTCCAGACTAGTCTTCATGCGCATCTGTCCTTTCCACGCGGTTACGGGACCCAAGGAAATACCACCACTTCTAGTTGTCGTATACCGAACACCCTGCCCGCGTATGTGTTCATGGTGGCCAATGGTCGCTTTCACGTTCCGTGGATGGGTTTGGGCAAACTGGTTGGCAGCTTCTCTGTCAGGTATGAGCACGGTCTGGTCAATGGCTTGGCCGATGATGAGACAGTTGCGAACTGCATCGTTGTCGATCTAATCAGAAGTCAGCCAACAGAAGGTCGACCATGATGAAAAAAATTGGCTTACCTCCAAAACTCGGAGTATTGTATCAAGATCTCGGTCAGGCTCATGCTGTGAAGTGTCGATGTGGCGTCCATTGTTGATTATGATGTCGGATTGACTGCGGTAATGTTAGATCCAATGACATTTCCAGGTAGAAGATACTCACCAGTTCTGTTGTTGCATGATTCTTGACAGTAACCGCGAGTCCTGAGGGTTCCCTACAACGAAAGCATTCATTTGGCGACCGCACGTGGCTTCAATTACCGAACCCCATTCAGGCTTGAGTAATCTGATGTGCATGCCAAAAGGTCCTACAGGTGGTTTTGTGAAACCACGCTCGTTCTTGATCTGTCGCAGGACGTTGTGAACCTGGGGTGGAAAAGCTTTGGCCTGTTGACCTTCATCACTTCGTAGTCGCTCCAGCATGTTTTTCGCAGCCTCGACAGCCTTCTTCTTGGCTTCTAAATCTGGCCCACGAGCATTCCTGGCCTGGTTTTGTGCCTCAGTAACACTGTTGTCGATGTGCGCCTTCTGAGCAACATGCTGCTCTTCGGTCTGTTTGTGCTCCTGTAGTTGGAAACGAGCATCCTCCAGATCGGACACCTTTTGAGCATGGGCGGGACCGTTGGCATTCTCGATTCTAGTCCTCTCAGCCTGTATTGAAGTGTCCAGTTTATTCATTGTTGCCTTTGCGTTTGTGATGTCTGACTTGATACTCCTTTGCTCGTGCTTCTTCTCCAACATTTCTTGTTTATTGGCATCGAAGATGCTCTTGACTTCAGTAAGATTGTCCTGTAGAGGGCCCAGTTGTTCTTGCAGATCGACAATGACCCCAGCATTTGCTTCACGGGTCGAGTTAGATTCGTCATAGAATTTGCTGGCTTGATCGGCTTTTGCCTGCTGCATGATGATCTTGTTGTCGCACTGGCCAACCCGATTCTCGATGTCGGCGAGCTCGCGCTCTTGTTCTTCAACCTGAGCCCAGGCGTGCTGCCAGCGCAACTGATTGATCGTCTCCAGCATGGTGGCGCTGCGGTCGGCCTGCTCTTTCTTCTCCTTGGCGTCTCTTGCCTTCTTGCCGAGGACTTCGATATCGGTCGCTCCAAGCTCAGACTTGGACTCGATATCGTTCAACTGTTCTTCGAGGATACGATAGTCGCTGTCGAGTTGCTCAAGTTGAGTGCCTCTGATGAAGAACCTGTACTTGTCGTATGGAGAGGAGCCGCTGAGGAATTCTCTCGCCTTATCCTGGGACAAGACGTTCATGGGATTGTCGAGCTGTAGAGCAAAGAAGTCGACAATATTCTCGAGCTCGGCTCGCTTTGTAGACATGGTCTTGCCTTGGGCGTTTTTGATCTTGAAGCCACTTCCGGTCTGAGTAAAGTGCCTCTCGACGATGATGGACTTGCCGTAGTCGTTCGGCTGGTAGGCCATGTCTCCGTTGTTCTTTATTTTTACAGCAACGTGGGCGTGGTCTTGACCAGTTTTGATAAAGTTCTTGAGACTGCCGGCGCGATTTGTTTGAGCCGCTTTGACGCCCAAGCAGATGGTGAGGGCTGTGAGGATGGCACTCTTTCCACTACCGTTGTGACCGATGATGAAGTTGATAAGAGGACCGAGGGCTATGCGAAGCTTGCCGTGACACATGAAGTTCTCCATGTAGACCTCTTCAATGACACCTTGCTCGGCAGCCTTGTTCTCGGTGTTTCGCTGGTAGTGTTTCTGAACACGTTGGGTAGCGCGGAGCTCTTGGTCAGGATCTTCTTCTTCATCGGACGAGACATCGAGGTGAATTGTGTAGTCGTCGTTGACATGGCTGTGATATTGGTATGTGTAGTTTGTATCGACGTCATCGTCTTCGAAGGGTACGGTCTCTGCGCGTTGGCCATTGGCTCTTGGGCGTTTTGGAGAAGATGGCGAGGATGAGTGGTCGGTGTGGTCGTCGTCGTCGTCGTCGTCGTCGTCGATGGGACCGTGTCGTCGCTTGTTCGCCATGGTGGGGTGTCCTCTGGATGACGGCAGAGTGCGACTGTTTAATTGAGTGAGTTGAGCTCAATGGCTGCGTGAAGGGTGCCGTCAGAGGCAGGGTTGACTTGATCGCAATAAAAAGTGAAGCAACGGTTCGCTCATGCGCTGCAGTTGCCGGACGACGCGCATGAAACCGCGACCAGGCAGGCGCGACCCAACGCGTTGATGGCCTGTGCCAAGACCTCTATACGACCTGTCAATCTTATCTTATCTACCTAGTGCATACCCAAACTGCTGTGACGTGTTTTAGTAAAAAGTCACCACCACACTTTCCGGTCAAGCTGGTGTCAAGTCAAGGAGATCATGGGTGCTGGACAGTCGTCGACGAGCGGTGCTCAAGATGCAGCCCCCGAAGCGCAAAAGACGGGATACTACACCCTACTCGCTATTGAACGCGATGCCACCGAAGACGAAATCAAAAAGGCCTACCGTCGCAAGGCTCTCGAGCTACATCCTGATCGCAACTATGGAAATGTCGAATCTGCTACTGCCATGTTCGCAGAGGTTCAATCAGCCTACGAGGTCCTCTCAGATCCTCAAGAAAGAGCTTGGTACGATTCACACGAGTCCCAGATCTTGCGAGGTGACGATCCTGCTACAGGAGGTGCCGGTGCTGGCGAGTACGAATATGGCAATGTCAAAATGACCAGTGCCGAAGATCTGGCTCGCTTGCTTCGAAAGTTCAACAGTGGTGTCGAGTTCACAGATGCTCCTTCAGGCTTCTTTGGCTTTCTTCGTGAGACCTTCGACCAGTTGGCCAAAGAGGAGGAAGCTGCCGCTCACTGGGAAGGTGTCGATCTGCCTGACTACCCATCTTTCGGCCACAAAGACGACGCCTACGACGATGTGCCCAAATCCTTCTACGCTGTCTGGCTGTCCTTCAGCACACGCAAGTCCTTCGCCTGGTGCGACAAGTACCGCTTGTCCGAGGCTCCCGACCGTCGCTACCGTAGGATGATGGAGAAGGAGAACCAGCGTTTCCGCGAACAGGGTATCCGCGAATTCAATGACTCGGTACGCGCTCTGATCGCCTTTGTTCGCAAACGTGATCCTCGGTATACACCCAATACCCAGACCGAGGCCGAGCGTCAGAAGGTACTGAGAGACGCTGCTGCTGCTCAAGCTGCCAGGGCACGAGCTGCGAACCAAGTCAACACCGAAGACGCTGCTATCCCAGAATGGGCACAGACAATCACGAAAGACGAGAACGAAGGCGTCCTTGGTGAAAGTGAGTCCGAGGTCGAGGAAGTATTCGAGTGTGTCGCATGCAAGAAGACATTCAAGAGCGAGAAACAATGGGATGCACATGAAAAGAGCAAAAAGCACCAGAAGGCTGTCTACGCGTTACGGAAGAAGATGCAGAAGGAAAACGCACACTTGAATCTGGACAGCGAACCAACAAGCGGAGATGCTACGCCACTTGATGTCGAAGACTATGAACCTCTACCGGAGGACCAATACCCTATGATGGAGGACGAGCCTCCAACAGAAGAAGAACCTTTGACAGAGGATCAGTACCCTGTCATGGATGATGATGCTGCCGCGAACATCAACAAACTCACACTGGACGACGACATGTCTGAGTCCGGTGACGAAACGAACGAACCTTCAACCAAAACTACCGAAGTCGACGAACAGCTGCCCGAGCAGGCAGCGGATCCATTTGACTCCTCAGATGATGAGTACGCCCCAGCATCACAAGTGAAGGCTCGTCTCACACAAGATCCTCCTTCGAAGTCGACATCCACAGCGAGTCCCGGTGGTGAGTACGAGTCAGACACAACACCCTCGGTACAAGCACCGAAAAAAGGCAAAGCTGCACAAAAGCGAGCAAAGAGAGCCGCTGCGGCTGCAGCCGTATCCACAGAGCAAGACGAGAGCAAGTTCAAGTGTGCGACTTGCGATGATAAGTTTGCATCCAAGAACGAGCTGTTTCAACACATCAAAGAGTTCCCTAAGCACGCTGCTCTCAAGAGTGCTACCTCCAATGGCGGTACAAAGGGTAAGAAAAGCAAAAGATAGTCTACTATCACATGCACAGCGTGACCTCTTCCTCTCCTCCTTGCAGTCAGCAACTACGGCCGTAGGCGGATACTTCAGCTTCCGATGCACGATAGTTGCTCAAGCTGCTTGTCTTTGATAGATGAGCATATTGATACCGATGCGAACACTCTTATCTGAATTCCTATAGGGATCTCCAAGCACGTCTTGGGAACTCTGAATGGGTAAATCGCGCATACGCATCAGAACTCCATAGAAGTGTGCGGCGCAACCATATCACGCCTCACAGATGTTTCATCGCAGCGATCTTGAAAATGATGACTTCTCACGGAGGAGCCTTGATACAGGTCTACTACGAGCTTGGCAAACAACCATCTACGATCACCCAGAACCTCGATCGGTAATGGTCAGCTTAAGCGAGTACCACTGCCTGCGTATCATAATTCGCTGTTCAAGCCCAGCTCCCCGTTTGGTGCAACCGAAGGAAGGAACATCCTAATGCTCAAAGCCTGAAGCGAATCAGTTTGGACAGGGTACGATGTGGTGGGGGCGTTTGATCTATTCAGCGCACCGAGTGGTTCCAGCCTCTAGAATAATTCTCACATCCGGCAACATCAGCATATGCACTGCTCTTACACCGTTTTGATGATTCTGACTGGACATCAATGGCTCCGCACTTTGTAGATCCCCAACTACGTTTCGCATTTTTGGCCATTGCCGTGGCTCACCAAAGGCTATTCTTCCACACAGAAATGCACTGGAGAGTCATACACACCAAGTTTCATGAGCCAAAGCTAGTCCTGGCGTAAGTTCTGCTTGGAGCATCCACAACAAACCAGGGAAACGTATCATTGTCTGATAAATTGACTCACGAACGTTATTGGTAGATCCACCTCGCAAACACAATCCGACTCAATTCCTACTACATCATCTGTCTTCTCCTATACATATTTCTCATTGGACCTATCCGCGAGCTAGCCACATACAACTTGTGCGCCGGTCCAGACCTTTCTGGATCATAAAACAAGCATCAAAGGTAGTTGCGGGCAAGCTTAGCTACTCGAACCTGTGCAATCTCTGCGATCACCAGTCACATTCGGAATGTCACCGGCATGTTTTGGTTTGAAGTACCTCACTATTGTCCATAGGGTCTGCACGGGCTTTTGAAATGCCATGGAGTAAGCTCAGTGCGAACCCAGAACGTGGCTCTCACCGTTAGTGATCATAGATCGACTACGAGCTGGCTGAAAGCATAGCATATATCAGCAGTCCGCTCGACGAAATCATATCCATCATGATATTATCCAAGTACGATTGTTCCTGGCCTAGTAATCAATCACAACAAATTTCGAACATACAACAACAGGTTCGAGTGACATGAAGATACTACTCCTCTGCACAGCATACAATTCTCTGTCACAGAGGTTGTACCTGACTCTGACAGTCAAGCATGATGTCACGATTGAGTATGCCTTATCGGCAAGCTCCATAATTGAGGCAGCGACTCTAGCCCATCCGCACCTGATCATCTGCCCCTTCCTCACCTCTTTTGTACCTGCAGAAGTCTACACTAAATACATGACTTTGGTCGTACACCCAGGCGCTCCAGGGGATGGAGGTCCTTCTGCCTTGGACTTTGTCATCATGGGCGAGGACGGAACAGACGATAATATCGAGAGAGTTATGCGAAAAGATCTCTGGTCTGAACATGGTCGAAGTCACTGGGGCGTGACGGTATTGCAAGCCATGGCAGAACACGATGCAGGTCCAATTTGGGCATGGGAGCAATACAGAGTCGACATCGACGAGCACACCCTGACCAAATCGAGCCTCTATCGAGGAGCCGTCACAAGAGCTGCTCTGGTTGCATGCTTGGTTGCTATCGAAAGGATCCAACTTACTGCCAAGAACACTTCGCGCGTTGAGCCTGGACACGATGACGACTGGAGTCACATCAATCCTGGACTGGAGGCCAAGGCCGAGTACAAGACTGCATCTGCCACCACTGGGGAGCCCTTCCTCGGTGGGCATACCACTCCTCTTCCTCTGCTCAAAGCCGCTCAAAGAGACTTTGACTCCAATCGTCATTCTTCCATCATGATCTTGAGGCTCATAAGAGCTTCAGATTCACAGCCAGGTTGTCTCACAACGATGTTCACTCCGAATTTGTACATCTATGGTGGCTTTATCGAGGACAGCAATACCATATCAGAGATAGACGTCAGTCCTGGCACATTCGTTGGTATACGTAATGATGCTGTGTGCTTCAAACCGATTGACGGTAAAGGCATATGGATCACTCACGGCCGGCGGGTCAAGAAATTGGTTGATTCTACACTCTGGCCGAAGGTACCTGCAATCCCCCTACTTGTCGACCTCGGTATCGTGGACCCTGAGAAGGTGTCTGAATATCTTCCTCTTCTGCCACCGGACTTCTCCAAACTCGATTACCCGACTTTTCAAGAAATCTGGATCGAGTACAACGAGACGGAGTTAGGCCAACGCATTGCTTACTTGACTTTCAACTTCTACAACGGAGCCATGTCCACAAATCAATGTCACCAGATGTGTGCAGCTATGCGAAGCATTCTGGAGACACACACGGAATCCACACCTTTGTCTGCAGTGGTCTTACTGGGAGGCACTTACTTCTCGAACGGCATACATCTCAACGTCATCGAAGCTGCCCCGGATCCTGCGGCCGAATCGTGGGCCAACATCAATGCGATGGATGATGTGGTATTGCTCATCCTGCAAGATTTTGCCGCTCGCGGGATTATGACCATCTCTGCACTTCGAGGCAATGCTGCAGCTGGAGGTGTCGCACTTGCTGTCTGTGCCGACTATGTAATCGCTAGCGAAGACATAGTCTTGAACTCAGCCTATCGCGCATTGGGACTGTTTGGCAGCGAGTATCACACCATCACCTACTATGGTAGAGTAGGCCAAGATATGGCTCAGCACCTTCTACGTGATATGCTACCAGTATCAGCTCAGCAAGCTAGAGACATCGGCCTTGTAGATGCCGTCCTGTCTGGTCACGGGAAAGATCTCGATACAGCCATCCATATCCACGTCAACAACCTCATAACCACGAAGCAGATTGTCGGCCTATGGAAACACAAACTCGATCTCAGCCCCACAGCACTCGCAACAGCCCGCGCAAACGAACTCTGCGAGATGAGCAAAGACTTTTGGTCTCCACGCTCAATGCGCTACCACTCCCGCCGCAGCGCCTTTGTCCGCAAGATCAAAGCCAACAAGACTCCATTGAGGTTTGCACAACACAGGCGCAAGGACGGCGAGTTGGATGAGGAGGAGTCAGATAGTTTTGATCAGATCGAGACTTTTGAGAGGTTATCAAAGAGAATGCGAGGGCAGGCTATGCAGCAGACGATTGAGCAATTGAAGGCTCAGGCAAGGAGGGCAAGTACACCTGGGACTGTTGACGAGAGGGATAGGAGACAGTTGGAAATGATGTTTTCGTGTTATTATAATTCTGGATGATGCTTAGTGATGGTGGTGGCGGTGTGAGGTGTGTAGTTCTTGTAGTCGGCGAAATCAATGCTTTCAGCTCTTGGACTCTGTAACTTTTGCCCATCTTTCTGGTTCAAGCCAAAATTTCTCATGCCACGGTATATCCTTCAACCTCCCCCTCAGATCTAAAGGATCTGTCCAAGCCTCCCATCTAGTTCTGCTGTCCACCCACCCAGGACCTACACGCTCAGTCTTCCCATCGACATCCAGATACACATCCTAGTTACTCGGTAGCATAGTGCCAGGATGCATCAAGTTGAGCCAGACGGTATAGATGACAATTGGTACTGCTTCAAAGGTATAGAGATACCACTCATGATGGGTGAGAACAGCACACAGTCCGTGACAAAAAGTCGAGTTGTAGAAGTTGTAGAGGCCAAAGGTTTCAATGGTGCGGAAAAGACATGACACAAAGACCAATGTTGAAGTTCCGTAGAGTACGATGCAGAGACGTTGGATGTTCTTCGGGAGTGTACCGCTCTTCTTGCATCTTCGATGAATCAGAAGGGTGAAGACGAAGATGACGAGTTCCACGAATGCTTGCAATAAGAATGCAATAGCTAGTAGTGTGCTTCCAGTCTTATATCCACCGTGATGATCTACACTGGCCGAGGAGATCATATTGGCCCCAGTCCCGACCAGTGCCTCAACGACCACGCCCATAAAGACGAAAGCGTATAATACACGATCAGGATGTAGAGGTGTATGCATAGGAACATATCTCAACAAACGACTTAAAATATTGTATCCAGCTGCTGCATAGACTGGTGGAGCAGCAATGATGCATCTATACTGGCCTTTGTATAGACTTGAGTTGGTGGGGTTGTAGGTAGAGGCAGAGCGAATGATCCATCCGATGGTGAAGAAGAGGCCGCCCCAGACTAGGAAGAATGTTATGCGCCAGGATTTATACTTGCTGTGGATATGATGTCAGGTTGGAAGTGGAGGCAGAATATAGGTGGAGATATGGACATACAAGTTTTGATACGTATGGAAGATGAGCGAAGCGGCTACGGCAATAGTGAGAATGATAGGAGCGACATGGCTCGGGTTGTATGCGTAGAGATGGGATGCTGATCTCATGGTAGTATGATGGGTTCTTGACAAGTAGAATCGATGGGACCTTGGGAGGTGTTCAGTCCAAGGGCTTTATACCTTGACACTGGAGACGAGACATATCGAAGGAGTCTGTTGTGTTTGGCAGATCAGAGTGCTTAGCGTAAAGTCGCTTGCTCACAAAGTTTCGGCCCAAAGAGTTTCTATCGACTGCTTTGATGGCGGATATGTTTGCGTTGGCGAAAACAGATGGAGCTTTTCAGTCATGCCAGATCACATTCATATGACTTGCTTGCCATCGACCAGATTTCTTGAATTATCCATCATTGCAAACAGTCGGAGGACTCTCGATATCCAAGTAAGTTGAGCATCAGATCAGATTCGTGTTCATCGTCTGATACTTACCTTTTCGTATAGGATGAGGAGTAAACGCTTGCATGGATCACCACAGGCGTTATCAGAGAAGCCTGGAAAGCGTAGATGTGTTGACGGTTCCACGTTTTCTAACACCAGCGGCGTCACTTCGCCCCCTGCGAGCGAGACCGATGATCAAGATTTTCCCCCTGACAATGAAGCTCAACCTCAAACTGGCTTACACTCGGCTGCACATCCCGACGACCCGGAACAAAGCATCATCTTGTATGACCAAGCGGACCATGGAAATCAAGATGCAACTGAACATGGCAACTCTCAAAGTCTCACCATGATCCAGAGACCGTCCATGTGTGATCAGCAAGATGCTTTGTCAAGCACAACTTCTGCACCTCTCAACGTCAGAGCAGTAGGTGGAATCTTGACCGACTGGCCCTCCTATTCTGCAGGTCTCACCACAGGAATATGCGACCTCAAGACTCTGAAACTGATAATAGCTTCAGATGATCTCAGTGACGATCACAAGGCAATGTGGGTCTCACTAGTTCAAACAATTGTTTATGAGCCCGATCAAAGATCTGTGCTTCTCTTCCTCCAGAATCTCTTGTCTGGTGATCTCACAACTTCTGATAATCTTGTCAACCACCCCGAAGTTACCAGAGTCAGTAATATCACATATCATCAATGGGCGGTCACTGGTTCCATCTCAAAATATGCAGGTGAAAAGAGAAAATGGTCAGCTGCACATGTTGTAGACCTTGCTCTCTGGGTCGATGGTCCTGATGCAGGTATGCAGGCTGCTAGAGCCCTCAAAATCTTTGGCGTCTGGGGCCCATCTGGCGTATTCATTATGTCATACCGCCAACACTCTATCAAAACTTGTCTGGAACCCGAAACTATTCTGCGCAAAATCTGGCCTTCTGCAATTGGGAGCGAAGACATTGTCGCTTGGGCGAACCTGCATCAACCTTCGACCCACTCCCCATTTGAGACATTCGAGGATGCTCATATGTATCTGCTACGTCAATGTATCGGCGCGGACCTTACGCTCTTCGCTCGCTTGTCAAGAGGCCCTGCTACAGCCGGTGATGCCAGTAACCGCATGATCTCGAGAACGTACTTTGATAGCACACTGGCTCCCCTTCTCAAGGAGTACTTTGATGCTGATGTGGATCTTGAACTGGCTTACTCCGCTGCAGTCGAAAGTCAAGGCAGGTCCACCGACCGAGACCCTGTCAAGCCCAATGGGCTACCCAATGTGCCTCGCCGACCACGTGTTTTGCCCAAAAAGCCCGTCAGACCAAGGAATGCAGGCTATCATCAGGAGTATGAGTATGAGGATGATGAGGAGACCTTTCTCGAAAGAGAGAGATCAAGCCTGACCCTGAGAATCAACAGCCTTCACCCCAAGTTCAGCAACACCTAGCCCCTGCTCCCTTGAACTACCGCGGTCTGAGACCCTGGAAGTCGGAGGAGGAGGAGGCATGTCTCGCGATAATCAGACAATTTGTGCGCGCGAAGGGCAACGTTGTACCTCGTCCGCCTTTCCGGGATGTCTCGCGGCGCCTGTGGGCCGAGCACAAGATGGATCGTAATGAGGCTTCTGTCAGATCAAAATGGAATAGGCAATGGTGTGACCTTCCCGAATTCAAGTCTCTGAAATCAAGAGGTGATAATGACGACAACCATGGAATCAACAAGATGCACAAAGGCGGTCCAAAGACATACGGCTACGAAGGCGAAGCAGAAGAGCCCATCAATCATCCTGGAGCAGTCTCTGAAGGTGATGAATCAGAAGGTTCAGCAGAAGATGCAACATATCGAGGAACAATTGCAGGACTTCCGCCTCGGAAGGAAAACCGCACTCGACAGATCCACGGTGCTCGCGAGATCTGTCAAATGACCCCTCATGCGACCACTCGCCAGATGACAAAAACTGCGGCCATGGACAACGAAACTGTTAACAATCTGTACCATAAATCTCGCGACGTGTCGTCAGAAATCATCTCACAGTTCATTGAACGCAGCAGGGCAAGCTTCCTCAACTTTTGGAAGCAGATTCTGGAGCACAGAAAGAAGCACAACATGGAAGCTTCAGGATCCGACGACAACCCACCTTATCCTTCTGACCCTGTTCTTGACAACACTCCAGTACCCGGCAGACCTACCAATTTTCGTTTGGCAACTGCTCAGGGAACCATGGACATCGCTCATGTGCAAAGCATCGAAGATGATGTCAAGGCACTCAAGAGGTTTGCAGAATCTCAACAAGCACAGTCACCTCGCCCGACCGATGGACCAACTTAGGGACTGCCTCTGATCCTGTTTCTCCGATGGTCTACATTCCCGACCTCTGATTCACATGCTCTAGTTCCAATTCCCATCAGCTATCAAGCTCTTCTGCATTATGCTTTCAACGAATTACGATGTCATTTCTCCTTTTTTTTCTCAGACAATATCTCTTACCTCGATCCCAAGACACGATTGGTTTTTCTGTAATTGGGTCGGCTGGCTGTTGTTACATCATAGCATCTCTGGCTCCCGAAAGTCGAATTTTCCAAATATTCAGAGACGACTCTTCGTTCTCTTTACTCTCAAGTCAAAACAAATCATTTCTCAAAAGAGTTCGATAGCACTCTTATCAAAGTAACCAAATTTTACCCGGAATGGAATGGACAGAAAAGTGATAACAATCCCATTGCCTCTTAAACACATAGATCTCGTATCCTTTGGTGACAAACGAGTACCTTGCAGACATCCTTACCCATGGTATCTCCAAGACGTCTTTCTGTGGAATTCCTGATAGCAGTCTCCCTGCCTGTTTGTCACCGCAATTGACAACCTTGTGTAGAGATTGAACAAATCACATGCTTTTGTACTTATTAGCTACCAACTAAGATGCTGCCTTTTGTGCGGATCAGCACCGTAGGCTTGGAGTATGAGGGTTTGGAAGTGTACGTTCGAGATTTCGACGTTGAGCCTTATCCAGAAGGCATGCAGTGGAGTTGCTGCTTTATAAAATTTTCCATTGCTCTTGTATGATCATTCATCGCTCCTGATATATCCATTACGCAGGAAGTAGGAAGTAGGAACTAATGAATAGGTAGAAAGAGAAGAATAAACAGTTCGCCGTAAACCACGTGCGTACCTCGTGGCCGCCAAGAATACCGCAAGCTTTAATGGTGGTTAGTCACACTCTCTCCCCATGCCCTGGGAAAACGAGCAAGAATGCGTCAGTTTCGCACAAACTCATCTCCAAGGATGCGCGAACGACTGGATCACACGATGACTCAAAGGTTGAGTATAGAAGGCAACAGATTTCTCTGTTTCTTACTTTTCCTTTCTTCTTCTACAACAAGCTGACAACTGCTACCACTTACATTTTATCTCACGCTTCGACTCAAATTACGCTACTCTCTCAAAACAATAATCATGGAATACTACGCCCCAGAACCAGAATGGAACCAGTGCGTCGAGGCCTGCGAACTCTGCACACTTTCCCCTGAGGACTTCAGAGAGTATCTTGCCAACGATCAGGGCAGCACACTCAGGTGTGTCAGACTTTCCGCTCGACCTATGTTTTTCTCTGAAGATGACCAGAGGGATGTATCCGTCGATGCGATTTGTGGTGACGACAGCCATGCATATTCTGCCACGATTCCTGATCCAATCGAATGCCAAAATTGCCATCCAGTTGAAAGTACAGAGAATGGTGTAGCTACCAGTATGTCCGAGCGCGAAACCTGCAGTCTAGTCGACAACGAAGAGAACGTCGAGACTGCCAGTATGTCTGAGGACAATGTCGGCTCGGAAGATGATAGCGAAGATGATGCTTGGTCTGTTGTCAGCGAGAGCGATAGTGTTGTCGAATATAATCAGCGACTCCTCTGCGACGATGACGATCAAGCTGATGAGGAGAGCGATGAGGAAATCGACAACCAAGACGCCGATGACTATGACGTAGAAGATACCATTGATCAAGAGGATGCTGAGGATGGAGAAGAGTCGGAGGATGATGAAAAGCACCTTGACGACAACACGAGCGAGCAGGACGAGCATCTCGACAGCGACAGCGAGGAAGACGAGACCCTCGACGACTATACCGAAGAAGGCATACGCCTCGCCGAAGCTCTGGAAGTCCAAGCATTGTACCGCGAGGAACTGGAGGAACTGAAGCGTCAACATCAGGACGAGCGCAAACACGCTGAATGGAGATGCCACCAGATGGAAGTCCGCACTCGTGATCTCCATCAGGAAATGGAGATCCGCGTCGAAGAAGGATGGAGGCGAGAATCCGATTACAAGAAAAGACACCGTGAGCAGCTGGACGGTATGCAGCGCATGCATGATCAAAGACTCGAACAGATCAAGCTCAAGCTCACTCGAGAAAACCACGAGATTCTCAAGTCGTTGGAAGTGAGCCAAGAGCGTCGCCGTCAGGATGCTGCCAAGAGTGCCATACTCTCTGCTGAGGCCGCGAATACTCTATCCGCTGAGATCCAGGAAGTCAGCAAGCTGAAGACCACGCTCGAAAACACCAAATCTGCGTACAGCTCTCAGACTGCTAAACATCATGAGGACTTTTGTTTCCTCCAAAACAGGCTGGAAGCAGCACTGATCAAGGAACAAAATGACCATTCTACGCATCTCACCACTCGCAATCAGCTTGCAAAAGTCGAACACGAAATGAACAGAGCCCGAAAGGACTCTAAACACCTGCACCAGCAAGCAATGAAAGCTAGCAAGGAGGCGCTTCAGCGTCAGCACGAAACGCATCTCGCCGCAGTCAGACAGTCGTATGAGCAGGAGCTCGAGAAACTCAAGGAGGAGCACGAGCAAGACAAGGCACACAACGATGGATACGTGTGCGAACTTGAGGCTGAATTGGACGCGCTATGTCAGGACCGAGACGAGCAGCATCAGAGAAACTGCGATCTACGCGAGGAGTTCGAGGAAGCGATATTCGACACTGAACATGAGTTGGAAGAAGCAGACCAGAAACTCGAGTGCCTCGAGCAGATTCTTGGCGAGACTTCATGCGAGCTGCAAGGCGTCAAGGATGAGAAGACGCAGCTGGACGAGGAGATGGCCGAACTTCAGGCGACCATGGAAGAACTGTGTCAGCAAGCACAAGACAACAAAGTCAAGCACGAACAGGATATGAGCGAAGCGACAAGTAGCCGCCAAGAGCTGGAAAAGAATGTGATCATGATGAACTGGGAGCTGCGTGCGGCCAAGCGAAAAGTTATGGAGCTCCACGATCAACTCAAGGAAGTCAAGGTCAAGGAGCAGGAGATGGAAAAGAGAGAGCAACAGCTGTTGTCGCAAGGTACAGCGGATCGTCTGATGTTTGAGAGAACCGCACAGGCTCTGCGCAACCTGCTGGAGAAGAGTTGAGCGGATAGAATCTGTAGCCCTCCTGTAGTTTCAATACAAGAATATCAGATTATTCGAGCTCTCACATGTCGCATAGCGTCTTGTCTGTGTCGTGCATGTAGGTTCTTGATGAAAGCAGGAGGAAAGTTGAACCCTGCAGATCTGAGGTGGAGTGTTGGTGGAGCAGTTGGTTTGAATCCGCATTCGGCAAGTGCAAGCGTTGCGGCGGAGGAGGCAGGTGTAAACAAGATATTTCCATCAATAACCAGCTCATGCCTGTTCATAGCATGGTATAATTATACTCAATTCCTATCAATTCTTCCTAATTCTACCTAAATTCGATATTGTCCTACGAGAAACTCGTGGTGGAATAAGAATAAGAGTGGGGATTGTTTGCAGCAAGTGCAGCAGCGGCAAGGTTCCAAGCTAAACCCCAGCCTTTTCCCTTGTTGCTTGACAGGCGTTTCATTCAAACTTGATGCTTCACCCATGGGCCAGTCTGAGATATCTGCGATCCGGCAGCGACGCCTTCCTCTCTTTCGCCAACCGGACTGACTAGGAGATGAGTTCGCCAGCGCCATTGGCCGAACGCGCCAATCACGCCGCCGACGATCATGACAACTCCGACCTGTCCAGCCACGACCGAGTCTATCAACAAACAAGTAAACAATCTGCCCGTCAGCTCTCCACAAACCTCCCCGAAACCGCCCACCACTCGGACCACGAAGACTACTCGGATCATGGCCACGAAGACCTCCACGATGCCCTCTCTCCTGAGCACGACGACTTGTACGACCAGGACGACTCGGACCTTCCACCCCTACCCATGCCTAGCGACAGCTTCCTACATGTCACCAATCCACACAGCGATCTCTACGATGAACGCGAAATGAGGCGGAAACTCATGGATGTCGAGTCTAGCTTCATGCCCGACTTGCTATCTACCCGTGTTCCCCACGAGAGGTCCGGCGCCGACGATACCTATCTCAACCTCAAACACCAACAAGGCACCGACATCCCCCCCATCCAAGAGCAGACAGAAGATAGCATACCTGAAGACGACCATGAGGATGGACATGATCAAGAAGAGGAAGAAGGAATTGCGTCTGTCATGTCTACTCCTGCAATACAACCTTCGTCTCCTGCCGCTGCCGCCGCCGAACGCTCCTCAATGCGCGCCGAACCACTCCGACGCTCTTCCGAGCACGATCTCGACTTGTCCACTGCCTTTACCAAACTCACCTTGCGTTCCAATGCCTCCAAAGACTCTGATCCGAGATCCTCCCCCTGGAGCGTGGTGAAGCCATCTACATCTGAACAACCCATCTCGTCGGCGTCGTCCGAAACATCCGATGTGTCGTCTGAAGAGGCCCCGCAACAAGTTCCGTCGCAAGATGCCCAGCAATCCTTTCTCTCCACCACCTCGGCCTCGACAAAGCCAGAAGACGTCCCCTTGCCGATTTCAGATAGAAGCTTGCTCGACTTGGGAAGCCTTCACTCCGCCTCGTCGCGTCTACAAAAGAGACCGAGCTACGCTTCTCAGAGGAATCTCAGTCACCTGTCAGCCATCTCGAATGCCGACACCGAGTATTCGGCTGGCGATTACGCTCTGCAGACAGGTGGTGCCATTCCGGAGGACCAGTCGTTCAGCCACGGTCGTCCACTCTCGCGACTACCCAGTCTCGGCAGTGTCGTGTCGGCAATGTCTAGGGATAGCGAACCCAATCCTCCTCCATTAAATCGCGGCAATTCAGTCCTGGCAAGCATCCGCGCAGAACGTGCTCTAGGTAGCTTGGAAGAGGAGGACAGAATTTCAATCGCGTCCGATCCCGTCACACCCCGTCCACCAGACATGTTTCAATTCCACGCGCCTACAGACACCGTTATCACCAGACATGTGCAGAATATCCAAGTTCCAGATACCATCGCAAAGGAGTACCGACAGCAGAACCGCCCCATCTCTCCCGATAAGCGTCCAGCCTCGTCATCCAATGCTCTAGGCTTCAGCAACCGTCCTGGCAGTAACCTCACCCTGAAAGAGCAGAACAGCAAGATAGATAAGCTCACCAAAGAGAATTTCGACCTCAAGCTCAAAATCCATTTCCTCGACCAGGCCTTACAAAATCGCTCCGAAGAAGGTGTAAAAGATATGATTAACAAGAATGTCCAATACCAAACCGACCTCGCCAACGAACGCAAGGAGAATCAATCTCTTCGCCGCAAGATACGTGACCTAGAAAAGAAGCTCAAGCAGGCAGAGCTGGATCTGGCAGAAGCACTCAAAGTTGCACAAGAAGCTGCAGGCAATGGTCATGAGGAGCTCGAGTATGAGATCCTACAACTCAGTGAAGAACTTGACAGAAAGACAATACAGATCGCCCATCTGTCTGCTGAGAATATGGCCAAAGAAGTCGAGAAGCGCAAGATGAAAGAATACATGACTGCAATGAATGAGAGACGGAGTTCAGAGCATGATTATGTTGAGGAAGAATCTGTAAGTCTTGTCTCAGACACACAATTGAGACAACAGCACTAACACACGTGTCTAGGAAATGTGGAAAGATTTGCTCACGACAGAAACCGCTCGCAGAGAACAGGCCGAAGAGGATATTCGCAAACTTCGTGAAGAGGTCATCATGTTGAGAAGTGAGAAGGCTTCAGAAGCCAGCAGAGGAAGCAACGCCAACAGAATGAGCAAACTCCGATCACAGTCTACAGAATCAGAACACCTCGACAGTCGTAGCGGTGCCGTCTCATCATCTAGTTCCACTCTGATCGACCAGCTCCAGCACGAGAACGCCGAATTGCGCCGCGACCTTGGTGCCCAAACTTCGATGCTCACATCTCGCAATCGTGAGAGAGAACGTCTACAGCAAGAGATCGAGGACTTGAAGTTGCTACACCGCAGGGTAGACGGCAGTCGCTCGATGACAGGTGACAGCATCTTCGACCGGTCTATCTCCCGGCAGAACCAGTATCAGCGATCTACATCTCGCACTAGCGGTCAGACACAAGCTACGATGAGCGATGCCGAAAGAGATGGTTACGAACAACGGGAAGGTATCCTTCGCGACCAGAACGCCGCACTCAGACTGGACTTCCAAGACATGCAACGACAGTTCAACGAACAGACTGAGCTTATCTCGGAACTTGAGGAGGCCGTCCAGATATCTGAGAATGAGCTGGACGCTGCTGTTGAAGACTTGAGGACAGTCCAGAACCAGCGCAACGAGGCGATTCAACAGTTGGAAGCTTCTGAACTGGAACTTGAACATGTCAAGGCCGAACACGAGAAACTCAGGATCGAAGCTGTTAGTGCCATCGAAGACCTAGAGGATAGCCTCGATAAGACTGAACAAGGACGTGAGCGCATTGCATCAGACTTGAAGGATCGTGAAGACGATTTCAAAGCTCTACAACGCGAATTACACAGTCTCAATGACAGTCTTGTCCAGCTGGAAGATGACAGGACAGCAGCTATGAAGCGTATCGAGATGCTCGAGCAGGAGCTTGAGGATGCAAATACAGACCTGGACGAGATGGAGAAGAATTTGCGCGAGACTGTACTGAAGAACAGCCGGCTTGATGTTCAGGCAGAATCTCTGCATAACGAAATCTCCTTCCTC
>SWBH01000017.1:0-36254 GCA_024195465.1 Aureobasidium sp. EXF-8845 | reverse complement strand
ATCCGATATGGTCTAGTGGCTAGGATTTCTCGCTCTCATACCGTTCTACCAAGAACAACTAGGTCCGAGGAGGCCGGGGTTCAATTCCCCGTGTCGGAAAACTTTTTTTGTTCTCTCCTGATGTTTTCGATCATACAGAAGGTCTTTTTAGCGGTTTTGGCAGATTGACTTGAAAGGATTAACATGATCATCAAGGGTCTCAACTAACCACAACAACTGTGGCACTTTGCTCAATATCTGAGAGGAAACTTGTCTTTCGTGAAAGATACATGTCTTTTCCTCCTTACAGCAAAGTCATTATACACAGCTCAAGAAATGGCAAGTGTGAACTTTTTCTCGGGTAAATGACATGAAGAACACCGAAGAAACATGGGATAAGACTGATGTCTGTGGTTTGGTGATGGGATTTAACATTAATAAAGTATATCCTTAGTCGTCTCTCCATTAGCCCATGACCTTGAGATTTCCTTGCCTTTCCTTCCGTGGTATCATTCCATTTCGAAACCCAATATCCTCCTGTTCATGATAGAGTATTTTCATTCCCAAAGACCCAGAAGAAAGCACTCAATCCAATACCCGAAAGAACAGGAATGGTCAAGTTGTCGTCCAGACCGAAAACATCAATGGCCTCACTAACAGCAGCCACAAGCCCGGAAACAACAGCAACGATAGCGGTAGCAACTGCACCAGATACTGTAGCATCCGCTTCCTTCCAACCAAGCAGATTTCTGACCATCGGCGGTAAGGAAAGTGTCCCATCAAAAGCAAAGGCATCAACACCTGTACTCCACTCCTGCGGCACCCTTGGCGCAACAACAACCCAAAAGACCACAGCTGCAGCAACACCAGTGATGAATGCAGCGATGGTGCCCGCTAAGCTCTTTCCTTTGCGTACACGGGGTGTATAGCGGCCCCAAAGACGGCCAAAAGTGGATGCTGCAGTATCGCACCAAGAAAGCAGGAGGATAGACATTACGGCAATGTCTTTTGGGCAGAAGCGGAGGACGGCCCAGGCGCCTGCGAGGTAGGAGATGACACCGTTGTATTTATCGTGAGCTTCTGATTCGCGCATAAAAGCACCTAGTGCGCGTATGTATAGGCGGTTTAGTGGACTGTGTTTCTCGTCAGTATTCTTGCGACTGTGTGAAGCGCAGGTGACTTACGGATAGTGCATCCTCAGAAAATCGACGGCGAAGACGGGTATCAGAGCAGTAAGCAACGGAGGGTGAATAGCCCTCGTTTGTGCACCTGACACGAATAAACCTAACGTAAAGAAGCCAATAGAGACATGTAAAGCCTTCCTTGGTATCTCATGCCTGTGGATAAAAGAACGCCATTCACGATGCAGCGGTATCAAGCCCAAGGGACTCGGACTACGACTCAGATTGCGCCAATAACTCGATCCCATTCCCAAGACGCTATTCGGATCTAAGTGTCCATCTGTCTTTATAGGTTCTGGTGGTGACTTGGGAGTCTTTTTTGAAGAGTCTTTGCGGCGAATCTGGGGACTTCGGCTGCGTGGTCTGGCGCGACTGCTTTCTGGATCTGAGGATTCTGGCGATTCGGAGATGGGTGCTTGGGTGGTGATGCGGCCGTTGCGTTTCTTTGTGGTGGTGGAGAAGTAGCTGTCGCGTGAGGAGGATTCGGTGGGTGTGGGTGAGGGAGATATGACGCGAGTGGTCGGTATGGGTTGTGAGGAGGCCATGGTTTCCTGCTCTTCCTTTCAGATAGATAGTTATCCAGGCTACATGAGTGGATGTTCGTGATGATTTGAACGTGTCGCGAAGATGCAGGTCAAACGGGTTGTTCAGAGCCGGCGCAAGATGATGTAATGGTCGGAGTGAGATTCAAGACGGAAATTTGTGGACGAGACGCAGAAACTGGGAAGAGAGGAGAAAAGATGGATTATGAGAGTCTAGCAGAACAGGAATACTAATATTGGCATGTGAAAGAGCTTGTCAGGCAGGAAACGGAAGGTCCGGGAGGCCGTGATCATTTATGACTGACGGATCATTTGCACCTTCCTTCAGGCAGCTTCAGCTTTCTCGGCCCGCGTTGACGTTTGACATCCGAAGAGCGATGACTCCGACTTTCACATGCCGATCAACTCCAAGTCCAGTCGAAGCTTCCATTCAACAATCTTTTTGTTTCTACATTCTACACATATCAATTCAAGATGTCTCCTCAAATAAACGCCTTCAACCTCGGGACTTGTGCTCGTCCCAACATTCTGGCCCTCGAGCCCTATAGATGTGCCAGAGAGTCGGTCCTTCCTGTTCTACAACAAGTCAATCACCCCCACTGACAAGTGACTCACCTAGCGACTACAAGGACGATGGTACAAACATTCTTTTGGATGCCAACGAGAACGCATACGGTCCCGGCTTGTCAATCGACAACGACTCGGGCAAGCTGAAGAATGCTCTCAACGGACATGCAAGTGTCGAGATTGACCTCCTCGGCCTCAATCGCTATCCAGACCCTCACCAACCTGAGCTCAAGCAACTGCTCTGCACCCTTCGCAACACCCACACCCACACAGAAAAGAACTTGACACCAGACAACCTCTTCGTTGGTGTCGGCAGCGACGAAGCCATCGATGCCCTCATACGCGCCTTCTGCGTTCCCGGAAAAGACAAGATCCTGACATGTCCTCCCACTTACGGCATGTACTCTGTCTCGGCCCAAGTCAACGATGTCACCGTCGTCAAGGCCCCGCTAGACGTCAACAACAACTTCGCTCTTCAACCATACCTCATCAACGAGATGCTGTCTCAAGACGCCCACATCAAGATGGTCTACATTTGCTCTCCAGGAAACCCTACTGCCAACCTCGTCCGCAAGGAAGATGTCGAGGCTGTCCTACGTCACCCAACCTGGAATGGTATCGTCGTCTTGGATGAAGCCTACATTGACTTTGCTCCCGACGGTACATCCCTCGCCGAATGGGTCAATGACTGGCCCAACCTCGTCGTCATGCAGACTCTCTCCAAAGCCTTTGGTCTCGCCGGAATCCGTCTAGGAGCTGCCTTCACTTCTCCTTCAATCGCCCGCCTTCTGAACTCTCTCAAGGCTCCCTACAACATCTCAAATCCTACCTCGCAGCTTGCCATCGCTGCTCTCCAACCAAAGAACCTCACTGTCATGCGCGCAAACCGCGACAAAATCATTCAGCAGCGTGACAGAATGTTGCAAGAAATGCCAAAGATCGCAGGAATTGGCAGATTCCGTGGTGGCGCAGCAAGCAATTTCCTCCTCGTCGAAATGCTAGACACCAACAGCTCACCCAGCAACGAGGTCGCTCTCGCCGTCTACGAACAACTCGCCGAAGCCCGCGGTGTTGTCGTTCGCTTCAGAGGCAAGGAGCCCGGCTGTCTGGGTTGTCTACGCATCACTGTTGGCACCGAATCCGAAGTCACCAGATTCCTGCGAGAAATCACCTCTGTGCTCGACACTGTGAGGAACGCCCAACAAGGCAAAAAGCTTGACAGTAGCGAGCAAAAAACAGAGGACAAGGCCGAAGAAGACGCTAATGACGTTCTCGCTTAGGAGGCTGCCAACACATTATCCCAGCTGAGTAACCTCGAGACTCATAACATCTTTCCTTACGACTCGATCAGCAGGCGTGTATCTCCTGTTGACAATGACGATGACAATGCTGTCATATCTTCCGATAATGTCTCATCCTGGGGTGATGTACGATTTGCCTCTTGTTTGTCATTCGGAGTAATCGTATTATCAAAGTCTCCGAAGCACTCATTTCTTGTCAGTGCCGCATGCTCCTTTCAATATCATTTGTATCGATACACCTCGTCGAGTCTTTACAGTATTTGTAATTCTATCATCTCGAATACAGAAAGCAGTTTGGTTGTTATAGAAACTCAAGTCGGTGAAATGTGCAAACCATTATATTCCTTTTGGCCTTTTTCTTCTTCTTCTTCTTTCTGGGATCTCTTGTGAATAGTAGCACGGCTCACAAAGGGTAGATGTCTCATTCACACAAAAGCTGAAGTTCTTGGCCATCATGTCTAATCAAAACTGATTTCTAGTCTACTGTACATCCCATTCTCACCATTCAAACATCTCTCTCAACTTCCTCTCTTCTGCAGCTTCTATAGCTTCCATTACACCCTCTAGCCTCTGCTCCTCTACTTTATACTTTGCTGTTGCTTTGACTCTAGAGTAAAAGACTGGACAATCTCTACTGTCGCATTTAATCTCATCTCCATTTGGTACATCAGCACAAGATCTGCAAATCGAATCGATATCCGTCATTTTGGTTCTTGCGCTGCGGAGATTGTTACGGAGAGCGAGAAGAGTCAATGCAGGTGTGGCAGCACAAGGTGTGCAGAGAGGAAGAGAAACGGTCCCAGGAGGTGGAGTGGCAAGTTTGATGCGACAAACCACGCATGTAGAAATACTCATGTACGATTCCATAGTCTTGCTTCCATGACCTTTGTTGTTGTTTCCTGCACCAGCGCCGATATTGCGGATACGTTGGACTTTGGGCATTTCATCATACCAAGCCCTGACATTCGCACCTACTAGATTGAATATCCTCTCTAGCGGTGGAATCAGATTTTTGGAAATGTAATACTCAGCATCCAATTCAGCGTTTTCGTCATAGAGTAAGCGTTCAGGCTCGACACAACGTTCGAAAAGTCTTGCACCAGGTCCACCAGCGATGACCACATACGGAACACGTTCTCCATATTGTGGTTCTTGTCTCGCATCCTTGAGCATTCGTTTCGTTGCAATCAATGCACCAGGAGGAGCAGGTCCCTTATCTGAATAAGTCCCCAATTTAACTTCTCTCGCAAAGCAAAAATCTTGAATACTGAATTTGCCAGTCATGATTTTATAGCACTGAGATTGGAAGTATGACTTTACTCTACTCAAATCTTGAGTTCGGAAGAGCAGTTTCAGTGCTTTTTCTTCGATCTTTTGCTCAGCGGGTGTGCCGTCCCTGCGTACTGTTTCTATACCTTTGGCGTCGAAATCTGGTTCTGTTTGAGTTGGAGACTCGTATTTAAACCCCACATAACGCTTTTTGGCAAGTAACACACATGGATGGTATACTTTTTCAAATTTCAGTTTGATGGGTCGGGGATTGATATCCGTGACTGCTTTTGCAATTTCGTCGCCGATGATGAAAGCTTCATCTCTACTGCGGCCTTTGAGATATACGAATAGAGAGTCAGTGTCTCCGTAGACGACTTCAGCGCCCCATTTTGAGACTGAGTGGATCAGGGCGATTGCTTTTTCGAGGGTTTCTCTGCCGGTTTGGACGATGGAGTCTGCGATTTCTGAACAGGGCATGCGGCCGGAGAAGGAGGCGGATGTGTAGCCGTAAGTTACGTTGGCGATTAGCTTTAACGCGAGTTGTCTGTTGTGAAGTAGTTGTTGCAGTGTTTTGTCGTCTTTGTCGACTTTCATGCCTGATTTGACCATGACTCTTGTTTCCAAGATCTCTCCTAGCATCTTTGCGAGTAAAGATTTACGCATCTCTGGTTTAACATACATCATACCGTTCGGGGAGATGTTCAACTTGTCTTTGACGAGATCGAGTAGACCTGGATCACGCTTGAAATTTGTGAATCCCATTTTGTTCTGACCTCGCCAAGGTGTGATACGACCAAGACATGTCGAGTAACAGTAGTTGTATGCAATCATGACACTCGGATACAGACTTTGGAAATCCAATACAAGCAGTGGACTGTTGTAAAATGCACTTTGTGGCTCCATCACAAGTGGCAGACATTCAAGAGCATTTTGCCCACCAACTTGTTTTCGACTCGGCGAGACAAGGACGAAAGATTCTGGTTTGGCGATACGGAACATGAGTGACTCGACTTTGAATTGCGAGCCTCGACTAAAGACGCTGAAAAAGTCTACTCCGAGTAATCGAGCCTGTTCGGAGGTACGAGGCACGAGTTCATTCGCATCGAGGATTTCCAAGTCTAGTTGGACACGAGTGATGAAATAGTCCAATGCTTTTGCCAGATCCCGAGGTTTCGAGCTCTTGTACCATGTTGTGAGGTCTGCGAACGAGTAATGAGGGATGCGCTTGTGAAGAAGATGGAACACAACATTTTCCATGGTGTATTGTAACAAGTTCAGTTCGCCTCTCATAGCACGCCAGATGTTGATCATATGTCTGCCAGTGATACGAATAGTCGAAGTGTGCTCGAAGCCCCATTTGTCAGCGTCTTTGCCGAAGCGACCATGAGACTGAGATTTGACACGAGAAAGCTCTTCGCATAGATTGTACTCGTACTGAAGACGGGCACGTTCAATGAGGTATCCCCATGACGTGTTGTGTACTTCATAACCAGTAAGGATATCTGGATCGTACTCTCGAACGATGTCGACTAGTCGGTTCAGGACGTCCAGCTCATTGTCCTCTTCCTCGACATCTACACCGACTGACTTTCGCAATCGTTCGACCAAATCTCCTTCGGTAGACAGTACAATGACACCCACATACTTGTCATCATGTCCGGCATTACCAACAAGATCAGTATCGTCAGCCTTCAAAGACCAGACAATGCAAGAAATCTCATCATGCTCGGGGTCCGGAGCAAGATCAGCTCGAGAATTGACATGCACTTCAAGACTCATGATAGACATATACTGGACTTCATGCTGCACACTAGTCGACTTCTTCCTTTGAGAGAACTTGAAACCATGCTTGTTCCTTTGAGTTGGACCTTCGATCTGCGAGAGCATCGGCTTGGTACGCTTGGTAAAGTCTTGTTGAGAGAGAGGATGATCAATCTCGCCATCGTCTTTTTCAGGTACATCCTCAACAGTCGGATTCTTTGCTCGAAGCCAGCTCTGTACTTCTGAGCATGATGGAGGTCGTGCTTCAATCTCCCAGCGTTGCAGAAAACAGCCTTTCCGTCGTGCTTGATGCTCGAGCTCTTCTTTTGCATTGTCGAGTACGATTGGCATCTTGGCTCCTCTCGAAGCATCCGACTCACCGGTAGGATCAAAGTCAGGCAGAAATGGGACAGTGTTACTCTCAAGCTTGAACTCCTGACCGGCATACTCTCTCGAACGCTCGGGTACGTCTAGTTCGTCGCTGTAGTATGCGTCTTGGTAGATCACTGGCGGTACGCCATGATCGAACATTGTGGCTGAGACTCCTGTCCGCTTCGGCGGCACTTGCCCAAGAATGACGACGCCATTAATGCCTCCACCAAAACTTCTAGAATATGTGCTTGCTAATTTCCTGGCAGCCGGAGATATGATAGCCTGCTTCAATGGAGTCACATTCGCTGTGTACTTTAATCTGCTCCAAGAGGAAGAAGATAAGCCATGATGCTGAAACTGGCTTGATTTTGCTGGTGTCATCGGATTTTTCGGCACAGACACATTGTCTCCTTGGCTCAGGCGCAGCAAGGTATCAGGATTATGAGGGTTCTTGACAGTCGGATAAGACTGTGAAATTCTCCTTTTGTTACGCTCTTGACTGTTGGGCAACTGTGTAGAGACAGGAGGGAGATCACGAAGCAGGTCTTTTTCCTGATCAGCCTCGATCTCCGGCATGACTTGTGAAGTAGTCATGCAATCTTTGACTTTGAAGTTCTTACGTCTAGATTGTGCGACTTGGCTAGGTGGATGAGCTGGAGGCTCTTCTGCAAAGCCAACGACTTTTCGACGCTTGACAGATGGCTCTCCATCAATCAGCAGGCGCTTCTTGCCATGCTGAGCTTCATTGCCTGGAGCTGGCGGCGTGGGAGCGAGCGGTGGTTGGTCATTCTTCGGCCGAGATGCTCGAGGAAGAGTTGCGGATAGCAAGGGATCCAGAGGGTCGAGGTATTGTTGGGCGTAATCTTCACCGTCAGGACGAGTCTCATCATCAGCTTCAGCAATGTCTTGGTTGAGAGGTTGAGCTTGAGTCAAAGCAATTTCACGGGCGATTTCTTCGTCAGATTCATACGACTGCTCGTCTGACATCAGTTGCAGAATGCTGGATTCATCAACAAGTGCCTCTCCAAACTTGAAGCTATCTGCAGCAAGCTTCTGTGTGAGATTCTTAGGTGCAAGCGCGAAAAGCATCTCCCACTTTTCGTGGAAAAGCTCTTCAACACTTTCAAGAGCAGTTTGTACAGGGAAATCTTCCTCACGGGGCTTGACAAAGCTGTCATATGATGGAGCACTCCCACCCATCCTCTCTCTTTCGTCATTGGCAAGCTCGCCGACTACCTTGCGGAACTCTTCCTCGTGTATCCAACCTCCGTTCTCGGTGTTTCTTGGATCGTGGGACATGGAGACAAGGGCTTCCGGTGGAAAGGGGCTACTTCCAGGATCGGTGATACCCATGCGCTTCTTTCGCCTGATCGTTTCATCCCTCCATAGACCAGCCATAGACTGTACGAATTTTTCTTCTGGTGCCAGATGATTGAGACGTTCAACAAAGTCGTGGTGTAGTGATCTATCCTTGATCTCGTGCCTGTTCAAGATGTCTTGTACCCGGATGTCTATCTCGACGCTGCAATGACTCTGACGTTGAAAATGGTCGGGGTGTAGCCGTTGCGAATCGGGTATGGATCTGTCGTGCCATTCATGGTAGGGGTTGACAAGATCTGCTACATCAGGGACTGGGTCGCGGAAGAAGGGGTTGTCGGTGTCGATGTAGTTGCAGCCATACAAGTTGAAGTCGCACATCCATTGAGCAAGGAACTGCATATGACTCTCATAGGGTTGGAAGACCTGCTTCAAGATGGCACCTTGGTGGAGCAAATCAGACAGACGAGTCATGTTGGAAGAATTGAGAAGATAGATCTTCAAAAAGTATTTGTAGCCGACATGGTAGCCAAAGAATGGAACACCTTTTACGAGAACGATGTGGGCAACAAAGACGGCTTTAGCATCTGCTGTATTTCTTCTGTATGAGACTGCAAGAGCATGATCGATGGATATACGGAGGGCTGCGATGTATTCGTCGACAGTGATGCGATCGAGAGGGCCAGTGTATTCGATGTATAGGTACGGGAACGCGCCGTGGATGTGCAAGCAGACTTTCTGACCATTCTCGGTTGCGCCGAATACTCTTACTACGGGAACTTGAGGAAGATTCCGTTGCGACAGTAACGAAGGGTCACCCCATAGTGGGGGATCGAGTGGACCAGGATAGGCTTGATAGTGGTCCAGGCAGTTCAATCGGATGCGACAGAGGACCATGACGGGCCGGTATCAGGAGGTTGAGCAAGACAAGTCGAGGATTTTACTATCATGTTCGGTTGACTCGGCGCATCAGACGCGTCGATACGGCATTTGCGAGATGTTTTGCCACCGTGAGTCGCGTGGAATGGAAGGTGCGACCGAGGAGACGCGATTAGGAGAAGGGCACCAACTTACACGCGCGCCGATGCACAAATGCACAGCTGCGGGCCGAACCGTAGCCATGTGGTGGAGCCAATGACGATTATCAGGGTAAACACTGCACTTGAAACAAACACCTTCTTCCGTTTGAAACAAACGCCATTGCAGCCTGATCTCCTAATTTGCTGGTTATCACTTTAACACCTCCAGTCCAACTTTTGCAGTCCAAGTCTCTCACTTGACAGACGACCACTTCCACTGCAGGAATCATGGATATCCTCCTGGCCAAAGTCACCCAGCAGGCTATGAACTATGCCATTCGTTCAGGCATTGCCATAACAAGTACATACGCCATACGACAATGCAACAGACTTGTCAAAACCGCTCCGAGAGGAGGCAATCGTGAGGAATTGCTGAACCTTCAAATCCGACTGGAAAGCAAAATCAGAATCATTTCACCGGCTATCGATATGATAGAGTTGATTGCGGCTCGTGGAAACACTTCTTTGGAATCTGCCGTTACTCTAACCAAAGACTTGCGCTGGGAGATTCAGTCTCTGGGTATCCGTCTGGCTAATGCCGCCAACGAAGAGGAGCTTTATCGGCGGAAGAGTTCTCGCGCAAAGTCAAAGGAACAGAATGAGCTGGAGTTGCAACTTATCGTTTCGGATGTCAAGAAATTGCTTGCTCGCATTGAAGATGCTGTACCGCTGATCAACCTCGCTATCACTACTTCTGGCGTCAATTTGTCCACAAATCTACCCGCCACAGTCTCACCATCTCGTCTCTTGCAAGCCAGCACTTTCCTCACGGCCGCTGACTCGCAATACATGGCAACCCCTGGACAGAACATTCAAGTTGGTCCGGTCTATACTCTCTCAGTCTATATGCTCTTCGCCAGTCACACCAACAGACCGCATGACGAGGAGACAGCCCGGGAAGCTACCTGGAAGGAAGTCATCCACAAGGCCAGAGTCAAGCTAGTCCGCGTACCACTGGATAGTCTCTACAATCTTCCCGGAAGCTCGACGACTCCGAGCGGTGCGCGCTATTTTCCCAAAGAGCTACCTTCTGACAACTCATCGGTAGAATATGCGTATCAACTGGTAGTTGTCGAAGACCTGGACGACGATAGAGTGCATACCTTCGAAGAGGACGAACCTCAACCAGGTCCTCTCGAAGAAGTCGCTCTTGCAGGCATCCGAGATGTGATTCCAATCCACGAGATCTCCAAGATATTCTACGCGGATACAGGCAAGATTCTAAATATCGGCTCCGATGGCGAAACCAACAATCCTATTCTGCTACTCAAACGCGACATACACGCAGAACCACCCAGACGCATGATGGAGAGACGATACACCGAAGATCAAGACTACTACGATGATGACGAAGAAGGCGAGCGACCGCAGACTCAAGAGAGCGACCACACAGACCCAGATGAGCAAACGCAAATCAATGCTCAGATCCTGCGAGACTCAACACCACAGCCTCAGGTCGAAGAAGAGGAGACGGCAACACGACAAGACCCGGATGCTCACTGGCGACTTCCTCCAGACCTGGACCCAGAATGGATAGCCTTTGAAGTCTACACGGAGGAAGCATCATCTGATGACGAAGACGAAGAAGAGACTTCCTCAACACCCGACCCTCTCACACCTCGACCTCGTCAATCCTCACTGGATCCCGATCTCACCAACGGCATCTCATCTCTGAACCTCCAACCGACCTCTACACCAAACAACACAACCCAACTGCTACCCCCACAACCCTCATCCCTCCACCACACCCCCTCTCCCCAGCAAACCACCATCCGCACCTCCCTCTCCCTCCTCGAAATGCTCATCCGCCTAACTGCCCTCCAACAATTCCGCCAATCCTCACACCTAACCATCGAAGACGAACTCCTAAACTTTTTCCTCGAGGACAGCGCAACCACCGGTGCAGGCTCTAACGCAGAGTATCGCCAACGCGTACGCCGAGATGCACGTCGTAGAGTTGGCTTTGACCCCTATGATGAAAGTCCTATCAAAAGACGTGGAGAGGAGTATCTTCAACATCCTAGGAGTGGAAATACGCCGTCGAGGAATGTGGGGAGCGAGGAGGAGACGGAGTATGAGAGGGGTTATAGAGAGGCTAGTGCTGGGTGGGAGAACGTGAGACAGAGTATTGAGTATCCTGGCTATTTTTCTGGTCAGCAGAGGAGTTCGTCTAGTATGCCTTCCAGTCCTTCGCCGTTGGTTAGGGGTGGCACGCCTGCGAGAGAGAGAGGCAGTCAGAGTCCACAGCCTTATAGCGAGTTGGGCACGCTGGAGAAGAAGGGTAGAAAAGGTGTGTTGAGGACGAAAGAGGCGATACCAAGGAGTCCGCTTGGAAGGGGGAGTCCAGGTTTGTGAGTGGGCATGGCTGCAGAGGACAAGACAAGCGAAAGGGACAAAGAAGCAATTTCCAGCGAATGTATAGTATGGCATAGCGTAGCACAGCATCAGCATCAGCATTAGCATAGCGATCGATTTATAATTGCTCAAGAAAAGAAGGTGTATCCATCTGCCTTGTTACCTTATTGCTCTTTGCCAACCAAAGTCAAAGGTAACCAACGCCATCATCCACTTCACCGATACTGCAAAACACCATCCTACCCCTGTTACCCCAGCGAACGAATGAACACAAAATACCGCAAGAACAACGACGTATCAGATAGATGTAATCTACTCCCAATCCTCCTCATCACTCTCCTCATCGATCTTTGCCGTTGTAGCTGCTGCAGTCTTCTCACTCTTCTCATCCTTGGGAGAGCCAGCTGCGCGACTGGTGGTTCCCGAGACCATATCGTAAGAGGTATCGCTGGTGGAGGAAACAGATTTGATGTCTTCTTCGTGTTGTTGGGGTTGGGTTGGAGTAGTGGGGTTTGCTGGTGTTGAGGAAGTGTTTGTGGATGGTGATTTGGGAGTGGCGGTGGTAGTGGTGGTAGTCTTCTCTTTTGTTGGTGTTGCGGTTTTGGAGTCTTCTTCGTTGTCAGAGTCGGAGTCGGAGTCCCATGTGAGGTCCTCGGTTGTTGTTTGTGCTGCTCCTGTTTTGGGTTGCTGTTAGCTGTGTTTCCGTGTATGATGTAGAGATTGGCAACGGAATATGCATACCCTTGAGAACTTCTCTCCTTCTGACCTCCTCTTCTTGAATTACCTTGCGCAAAAAGTAGTATCTTGTCCAGAAAGGAGCATATTCCACTTTCTCGGGTACAAGCTTCTCCATTGCCCTCCTCAACTCTGGATACTTTTCCAAATCTGCAGCGATGCCGTCTGTCTTTGCTGAAATGTCAAAGTCGCTTGCGAACTGGGTGTATTCAGGACTATCGGGATCGACAGTGAAGGTCTGGGGCGAGGTATGTATGACATGTAACTGTGCATCGAATCGCGAAGAATGAATGACACGTTTTCCTTCCGCGTCATTTGTTTCAAAAAGAACTTCTGTACTGTTTGAGGATGTGGATGGTGCGGTGACTGTGACGGCGTCGCGGAGGAAGGACTTTATGCCAGAGCCAAACTTGAGCAGTGCTTCGTCTGCTGCATCTTCTGCTGCTTGTATCTTTTGAAGGTTGAGGTTTGCGGTTGCAGTGGCGGCTTTGGAGCGAAGTAAAGATACAAGGGAAGTAGCTTCCTTGACAATGTCGGCGGGCAAAGAGTCTGGCCTTGACGCTGGTGCTCCAGCCTGTGTATCCAGCACCTCCTTCTCCTTCCCCTTTCCCCCCACCGTCGCATCCTCAGGCAACGCAAAATTCGGATCCGAAAAGCTCGTATTCGCACCCCCAGCATCAGGTGCAATGGAAATATTCCTCGTACTTTCCACCAATGTCTTCTGTAGCTCCCCTGCAACTTTTACAGCTTGTTCACTTCTACTCGCATATTCCTTTTGCGCATCTGAATAGAGTGATTCTCCTTGTTTTTTTGCTTGGGCGAATAGGCCACCGAGTCGTGCTCCCCAGGGTGAAGAAGACACGGCTTTGAAGGCTTGTTGGAACTCGGTGTTGAGGTCTGTGGTTGGGGGGTGGGTGGATGGGTTGGGGTTTGGTGTGGAAGGGTTGGTGGGGAGGGTTTCCTCTTGGATTTGGTCGTAGGCGAAGTCCATGGTGTGTGTGTGGGTTGGTGGTTGGAGATGTGGTGTGGATGAGGCTGAGAGCAAGGGAGAGTGTTCGGGAGCTTGAGATGTGCGTGACGCTTCACCGCTGCGTGGTGGGGTCGGAGAAGAAGCTTCCAGGGTCTCTCACATGCAAATCATTACGCAACCACTACTGCCAAATTTGAATTCTTCAGATACGTAACCATCGGAGTTATGCTTCATCACATGGGGTTGTGGTCTAGTGGTATGACATCTTCTTAGCACTGCTCTTCTGAGCATCACTGAGTGGAGAAGGTTCTGGGTTCGATTCCCAGCTACTCCATTTTTGCCGATTCTTGCTACCTCAACTTTCTTGTCTCACGCTCAGTCGTCGAGGTAGAGCATGAAACCTCGAGTTGCTTCTTATTTTGCTATCGTGCCTGGGCGACGGTCCCGCTTAACCATCAGGCATCCTTCTAGGAATACGACTTTTTCCGTGCTTTTTACGTTAGAACAAGAACTAACAGGTGTTTACGCTTGACCTTATTTCTCATAAGCCATGACTGGTGCACAATAACACTATGTTCGCTCCTACGGCAGATAGTACATGATAGACAATGTGATGTGTCGTCTCTACCGAAACGTGGACTACACAAGTTGTGCATCTTCAGGAGGCTTCGGTGAAGTGAAAGCTGTAATGCGAATGTCGCTCCCATCATCATGTTTAATGGGTCTAACAGACTGAAACTCACGTATACAGCTTCCATGTATTGTTCCTGCCCTGTGTGAAGACCACAGCTCTATAAGTCTGTCGTGGATTGCACAATACTCATGTTTAGAACCGATTCAGTGGTTGCTTGTAAAACCCTGTCAAGACAATAGCCCTTGTCATATGTCTTGGCATCTCCTGATTGTTCTTTTCTCGAACACGCGCTCAATCGAGGACGCGACTCGACCATTCTGATCTTCCCTGCTCAACAGAGACGATCTTATTCGGCCTCAGCTGCGATGGACATCATGGCGCCCTATCGCCCACTAACTCCTTACGTCGGTCTGCATGGACACGAGATCAGATGCACGCCGCGCCCGAAGGATCAGGCTCTCATAGCCGAGCTATAATATACTCAGCCATCCCAAAGGGACCGCAGCTGTTTTTCTGTCTCACAGGTTTCATTATCAATTCCTCTAGTTTGCTCTTCGTATGGTCGTACCATGTCAAATCCCAAGGACTACACAGTCGGCTGGATATGTGCTATCCTCAAAGAGTACACCGCTGCCCAACTGTTCCTAGATACCGAACATGAGCCACCCACAGGTACATCGGCCAATGACACTAACCACTACACACTTGGAGACATCGCTGGACACAACGTTGTTATAGCAGTACTTCCGGATGGTGAGTATGGGGTAGGCTCGGCTGCCAGCGTTGTTACGAACATGCTTAACAGCTTCCCTAACATTCGCGTCGGATTGATGGTCGGTATTGGTGGAGGTGCGCCAACTTCCAAGAACGACATACGCCTTGGCGACATTGTGGTGAGCTCTCCGATCAATGGCACTGGCGGCGTCTACCAATACGATCTGGGGAAAACGATACAGGATGTTGGATTTGTGCAGACTGGCATTCTTGACCAACCTTCTGCCACTGTTCGCTCGGCTCTTCCCGGACTCCGCAGACGGCATGATATCAAAGGGCACCAAATCAAGGAAACTGTCGATTCGATCTTAGAACGCTGGCCACGACTACGAAAGAAAGGCTTCGCAAGACCGAGTCCAGAAACTGATCGCCTTTTCGCTTCTAGCATTGTCCATCCTCATGACGGTGGGGACGATTGTAGCGATACGTGTCTAGGACAGCAATCCAGTGTAATGGTCCGCAACCTAAGAGAAGACGACGACGATGATCCAGCTGTTCATTACGGTCTCATCGCTTCCGGAAATCAATTGATGAAAGATGCTGTAGTCCGGGACAGACTCGCGAAGGAGAAGAATATCCTGTGTTTCGAGATGGAAGCAGCTGGAATTATGAATCGCTTCCCTTGCATGGTCATCCGCGGCATTTGTGATTACAGCGACAGTCACAAGAACAAAGATTGGCAAGGCTATGCCGCTTTGACAGCAGCCGCTTACGCAAAAGATCTGCTCAAGGAGATACAACCAAGCCGCGTGGAGACCGAGGAAAGGCTGGCGACTTGTATTGATCAATGTGAGTGAGACTGTCCTTCACGCCCGTACGATAGCATAGCCCACCGGGAAACGTCTAACAATTGTTAGTATCGGAGGAGATACGTGGTGTCGACACATCACTCAAAGATATCAAAACCCTTGAACAGTCCAAGGCGATCATCGAATGGTTACGAGCACCTGACCCGTCAGTCAACCATAACAGGGCTTATGAAAAGCACGGTGCCGGCACTGGCCAATGGCTATACTCTGACACCCAGTTCCTGCGTTGGAAATTAAGTTCTAATGACTTTATCTGGCTGTTCGGTCCTTCAGGCTGCGGAAAGACCGTTCTCAGTTCGACCATAATCGAGTACCTTATTAAGCACGATTCAGGACCAATCGTCTTCTTCTATTTTGACTTCAACGATCAGAATAAACAACATTTCGAGAACATGATTAGATCATTCTTGGCTCAGCTCTACAACAAATCACCTGTTGCCCAATCTCTGATAAAGTCCTTGCATACTTCGCATGCAGGTGGAAGCCAGCAACCCAGCATAACGCGGTTGGAGAACACTTTGACTGCCATACTAGAGCAAGCCGGAGGTTGCAAAGTTGTCATCGATGCACTTGATGAATCAAAAACATGCGACCGGGTACTTACATGGTGCAAAAATATGAACGCTTTTCAGACGTTAGACGTGCGCCTTTTGGTCACATCCCAAACATACGTTGTTGATTGGCACGATGCTGAGCAGATTATGCATATTACAACCGAGAACGTTAGTCGAGACATCAGTATCCATATCCATGCAAGACTCGATGAAGATGAGTTCAGGAATTTGAATGGCCAGCCTGCACTGCGCGAAAGAGTCAGGGAGAGATTGGTTGGGAAGGCCGGTGGCATGTCGGTACATCCTTACTCCTCCACGAGACTACTTGCTAACTGGCAAACAGGTTCCGATGGGCCGATTTGCAACTAGGCTCCTTGAGCAAATGTCACAATAGACCCGCCATAGAAAAAGCGCTCGATGACTTGCCTGATACCTTGAACGCCACGTACGCCCGGATACTGGACGCAGTGAGGTCTAGCCGACACTGTCGCGAAGTTGTGTGTATCTTACAAATGCTGTTATGGTCTTCCGAGAGCATGTTGACTATCGATGGCTTCAACGATGCCATAGTCGTACGACCGGACTTGACTCCTGCATTCGACAAAGCCAACAGACTATTCGACCTTTCTTCTATTATCAGTATCTGCTCAGGTTTAGTGTTACTAATACGCATTGACGATACCGACTTGCTTTCTCTAAGTTTCGCTCACTCTTCTGTCAGAGACTTCCTACTATCACCAGAAGTTCCATCGCCATTCAAGAGTCAGCTGGAAGAGAGAGTTGCAAGAGTTACGATCTTGCGCACATGCTTCGCTTATTTGACTTGCTTGGACTGGGAATTTGATGATGTCGTTGAGTTCACGCGAGAACATCAATTCGCTGTCTGTTCCAACGACATATGGCCTCGACAAGCTAGAGCTCTGGAAGCTGCTGACGACGAAGCGCTGGCATTGATCATCGGCTTTCTAGAGTCAGATCTGCACAATTCGACGCCGTTCTTCCATTTTACCTATCCGAGGATAGCTCCGAATGGTCAGGAGTGGTGTGCATTGTACGTCGCCGCCACTGAAGGCCTTGTACGCTCTTGCAGGCATCTAATCCAGCACGGACGAGCTTTGGTCAAGTCACTGTTGGAAGACTCTGCGCTGGAGTCGGGGCTTTATTTCAAAAACACTGGTCGATTGGTCGGAGTTGACATCGATCGCATCATAAAAGATCTCTTGATAGGTTCTCGTCTAGACAACGCATTAGTGACGGCTTCTCTCAACGGCCATGATGACATCGTCCGAGATCTGCTCCATCATGGCGCTTCTGCCAGTGCCATGGATCAATGCAACTTTTTGACACCACCAGGCGGTAGTGCTTTATTTGCCGCAGCAGAATATGGCCACCTTGAAGTTGTCAAGATGCTGGTAAAGGCCGGAGCATCTATCAACTATTTTGTGCCAGGGGTGTTTGGAACACCTTTGTATGCTGCCTCAAAGCTCGGCCATCTTTCAGTTGTCGAGTTTCTTACCGAGCAGAAGGCCGATCCCAACGTTATATGCGGAACCTGCGGAAACGCCCTGTTGGCAGCCGTGCAAGGTAATCACGCGGCTATTGTCAATACCCTCATCGCTTGTGGTGCCGACGTCGATGTCGTACCTTGGAGCCCAGATCTGCCGGTCTCCATGATTGAAGAGGGCCACGACCCAGCCGCCTGGAATAATCCTACTCTAATATTCGCCGCTCAACATGGCATTGGGCTCAATGTGATACAAGCCGCGAGTTTGTTCGCCGAAATGACGGCCGGAGGTGCTCTATTGGACATGGGCGCAGATCTGGAAACGCTTGTCAAAGCCGCTATGATGAGAACAGCAGTCTCATGCGGGCATGGATTCAGCCCGTTGCAATCAGCTTCTTCATCTGGTAGGCTAGACATTGTGGAAGCTCTAGTCAAAGCAGGCGCTGAGATCAATGCACTCGGATACCATGGTACTGCTTTTGCGCTAGCTGTCCAACATGAACATGAGGATATAGTCGACTTGCTACTCGAACGTGCTGATGTGAATCTGAAGCATTCTGTCTTCCTGGACGGCCTCGATTGGACTCCCCTGGAAGAAGCGGCGGCAAAGAGACAAGTCACCATAGTGCAAAAGATCTTGGCTCGTAGTGCTGTCATCCCAGACAATGCTTTAGCACTGGCTGCAGCTGCGCCCGGCAATGCCGATGTAGTGAAGTTACTTATCGACGCAAAGGCCAATGTCGAAGGCCGCGATGTCTTTGGACGGACGGCACTACAAAATGCAGCCGTTATAGGGCATGAAGCCACGGTCGAAATGTTGCTCAGATGTGGCGCTTGCGTAGATGCTCCAGGTCCAGACGATACGAAGTCGATGCACTTTTCCAAAGCAGGAGCTATCAAGCACGCAATTCTTGTACGTGGAATCGAGATTGACCCTCAAGCTGATGGGTTGGAATATAGTACAGCCCTGCAAGCTGCAGTATATCGCAGACACCATGAGATTGTACGAATGCTGCTCGCGTATGGCGCTTCCACTGAAGCAGCTGGTCCCAATGGTGATGCCCTAACGATAGCGGCTTCATCGGGGAAGCTGGACATGTTGGATCTGCTGCTGGTGTCCAATGAGTCGATATCTCGTACCAGCAGTGGTAGTACAGCCCTCAGAACCGCTGCCGACAAAGGTCATGTCAACGTAGTGGCAAGGCTACTTTCATACGGCGTACCGCCGGACGTCGCCGGACTCCACGGTACCGCTCTGCACGACGCTGCAGCAAATGGCCATGAAGATGTAGTACGTACGCTGCTTGCAGGCGGCGCGAATGTGAACAGTGACGCAGGAAACGGCTTCACACCACTGCGCTTCGCTGTCGAGCGGAAGCACACAAGTACTGTCCAACTTCTCCTTGCGCACAATGCAGAAGTCAATACAGTCAGTAATCATGGCTCTATTCTCGGTTCTGCTGTCGAGACGGATGAACTCGAAATCGTCAAGTTGCTACTGAGCCAAGGCGCTCTGGTAGACGTTAACAAAGGGCCCACGTTTCTGACACCCTTGCAAGTCGCCGTGTTCAAAGGCTATGAACGGATCGTTAATGCACTTCTCGATGCTGGAGCCGACCCCAACGCTTTGGACGAAGCGAAACTTGGTTCTCCACCTTTGAAGTACGCCTGTCAAATCAACCGAGAAGATATCGCACGTCTGTTGCTAGAGCGCGGTGCCGATGTCAACGGAACTTCTCAAGAATCCCCCCTCACACCCATCCAATTCTGTTGCTCTATGGGCTACGAGTCTCTCGTACACACTCTTGTGTCCTTCAATGCTGCCATCGATGCTCCGTACCCCAAAGTCTGTGCTCTTGATCGCGCAGCCAACAAGGGGCATCTTTCCATCGTCACCTATCTGCTCGATCACGGCGCTGATCCTAACTTCGATAATGAGTTTGGAACTTTACTTCAAGATGCTGCTTATACCGGCGATGTGGCAATGGTGACTGTGCTCCTCGACCATGGCGCCGATATCGATCATTCTTGTAGGGAAACCTGCCCAGGACGGGGTATTTGTGCGCTTTTGCAGGCTGTGGCTATGGATCATGAGGACATCGTTGAGCTGCTGCTGAGTAGAGGAGCGAGTCTTGAGGTGGCGATTGACGACGCGGTAAAGATGGGAGATGAGGTGATCATGGAGAAGATGTTGACGTTGAGACCTGTTTTTCGGAGATACGAGGGGAGTCGTCAATAGTGGAGGATGCGGTGATACGATCATGTCCCAATCGAGAAACGTGAAATGCACGAAATCAATAAGATAGCATGTTTGGAACTCTCATCTATGAAGGAGGCACTCAAGCAACAGAGTCGAGCAATTCCAAATCTATCTCAACCTCGCCAACTTCAGTATATCATGCCGATAGCAAAACTCCATGTTCCTCTTCCCAAACACATACATAGGGATGCCCAACAAACAGATTCCCACCTCGATACTCCCAAAGATGACAAACATTCTCTGAAACCCCCTCTCCAAGACCCACTGATAGGCATAATAAGTCAACACAAACGAAAACAGATTCTTGAATATGATTAGACAAGTGAATGTTTCAATGGCAATATCACGATGGGCATCTAGTAAGTATTGTGCTGATGCTGTGGCACCCATGACCATGGAGATGGTGATACAGGCTAGGAAGACTTCAATGACTATCCATCCATATTTGTCGATGTCTAAAGCTGCGATAACGTAACCGTAGAGTCCGATCCCAGAAAATAGAAGTGTGGGTATCACAAGTGCAATGCAAAATTCTGGCTCGTATTGTCCTCCATCGCGGAGGATGAGAAACCGAGTAACAAGTTCAGTGTAGAGGCCTGCGAGAACAAGTCCAATCATTGAGCCTATGAAGGCTGCCGTGTACATCTTTCCGGCCTGTTCTTCTGTGAAGAAAATTGGTGGACCAAGGAAGATGAGTGCGAGGATCACACCGACGATGACGGTCCAGCCAATTATCACGCCCTGCATTAGACAGCTCCACGCTACTGCTGGATGTAGAAAGAGTAGGAAAGGTCGAAACAGGAGTTTGAGATAGCTCTCGTCTGTTTTGCGGCCGCTGAAAGGGGCGAGGCGGTGTAGGAAGGAGTGGTCGGGGGGTGCGGGGATGGGGTCATGGAACGGGACTGGTCCGACATTTATGTCAAGTTGGAGGTATCGGGGCCGTTGAAAAGCTGTTTCGGGAAGGCAGAGGAAGAGAAGGACGAAGCCGACGCCCATGGATATGGAGAGGAGGTAGAAGGACCATTGCCAGCCCAATGAGTCATCAGATGTTATGAAACCAACTGGCAAAGGCATTAGAGACTTTCGAATTAGCTAGGTGCAGAGAGAAACGTACCACAGACTGGAGTCAGAAAAGCAGCTCCGAATAGACAAACGTTGGTGAAAGCCATACGGAAGCCTCATTCGTGTACGAAATACAAGTCGCCGACCACATCGTTGACTAATGACTCAAAAGGTGCAAGCGCAACTCCTTGAAATACTCTTGCCCAAATAAGACTTTTGTAGTTCAAGGTTTTCTGCGTCGAACCACCCCAAGCTGAAGCAGCGGTCATGAGTAGAGCGCCGAAGAGGAAGACATGCCGTTTGTCCCATACCCTCGCTAATGGAACGAAGAGCCAACTAGCGAGACCGACGCTACAGAGGTGATATGCCGTGAGTAATGCAGCTTCCTGGAACTTGACTTTGAAGACCAGAGCCAGAACCACCGAGTTGGCAGCGACTAGTGGTGACGCTGTTGTCGCAATAGCAGAGACGACACAAAGAAGCAATAGTATCATGTCTCTCTGCCACAATGGCCAGTTCTGGGATCTTGGTCAGCCCGTCTCTTGTGGTTGTGCATTCATCGAACGTACAAGAGGATCATTCGGGTCTTCACTTGGTTGCGGTACGAGAATAATGTTGCCAGTCTTGTCTCTTTTCAGAGTTAGATCTCGTTTCCATTCTTGATCCAACACATTCGCCGTTCCTGGGACTTTCTTCACCCTAGGCTCGAGGATCCCTAGAGGCATGATGGTAACGATATGGATGTATGGCTCGAAAGTAGCGAAACTGTCAGTTCAGTTCTGAGTGTTGAGAGATGCGGGATGAGCACAACAAGTGATGAGGCAAGGGGTGAAGAGGAATGCTTAGCAACAAGACTAAAGGTATGCGTATGGCCACGTGTGGCGAATAAAGCCACCTTGATACGGTCGGAATGCAACCCCTCTGACGATGCGAGGCTTGGAACAAAGAAGACGGACCAATGCGGACAATGGTCAGGAGGCTTGCTGATTGGTTTATGAGCAACAGGGTATTCATTGAAAGGGTTGGCTCTCCTGGTCGGAGGGAAGGGACAATTATCATGAAGGCATGATGAGTGTCAAAAGCTCGGCAAACCCAGCTAGCAGCGTCTTGGATATATATGCAATACTTAGTAAGAGATTTAGTGCGGATAGTTCTTTCCGCTCAGGACGGACTACATGATGATAGCCGACAACTCGGGAGTAAACAGTAGATTCTTGTCCGACGGACTCGGGAGCTTGCGAAGGAAGGCACGGTGGAGTACGGCCAAGCTCTACGGATTTTCATGGTTCGTCTGTTCAAGCGATGCCCGACTTTGTCTGACAATACTTTATACTGTATAAATCAGCCATTGAGTCCTACCGGTTGGGATGTAGCAGGGTGCGAGTACCGGCAATGGGCAGAAGCTGTTATTGACATCTAGCGGGGCCAGAACTGCCGGGCGGTCAACAGCAAGCTCTTAACAGCTTTGTCCTCGCACGTCGTCCTCGTCCAACCCGACCACATGTCGGTCGTCATAAGTCATTGACGTGAATATCGCGGCGTTCGAGGGACGTGAGCTTGTTGCCAACGATCATGCGACCGGTGACAGAATGTGATGAGAGGCTCAGCTGGCTGCCCTTGCCTCTTCGCGTCCGATATACTCTCGAAAGACCATACCCTCAGGTTATATCCTGCCTTCTATGAAGTGTGGTGTTCCCGAGTTATGTAGTTTGCAATCATTGCCCCAGGTTGAATCACGTCGATACGGCTGCTCTGACACCAGAAGGATCGAGTAATATGCTCAGCCTTGGCCTTAGCCTCATACAAGTCATGCAAGGTGCATCCTTCTGCCTGAGCCCAAAAAGCACCTCGATCCTGACTTTTGCTCACGCTACGTTCTCACTTACATGACATACTCACCATATAGGTCAACTCAACATCCATCATGTTCCCAATACATCATAGCTTGTCGTCTGCTGCAGACCGCGATCCCGAGATATCTTCAGATTTCGCCTATCATCTCGGAGATTAACATGACGGACCTTTCACGGAGGAACAAGACTTGAGACCAACTTCTGAGTCGCAAGCCTCTTCTACATGGCTGCCTCCAACCTTAAGAAGATCAGATCTACAGTTTCTCTTTGGTGTATATCTCCTTCTGAGCGGTATTGTCTTCTACTTCACAAGGAAATCAGTAAGACATCACGGCATCTGCGACGACAAAGACTCGGCCACCACTTTCTTCAGTTGGAGATTCTTACCAACTTTAGTCGCAACAGTGTACTCATTGCTCGTTGCAAACCTGGCCATCGATGTACGCAGGACAGAAATATTCGCTCGTCTGTCGAGTCCGAATGGCGTATCCGCAGCTCACACCGTCTGTATGCCTACGAGATCATGGTGGAACGATCCTTTCGATGCTTGGAGCAAGAAGGAAAATAGTGGAAAGCGCAGTTGGGCTCTGCTATCTGCCTCGATAGCCAATCTCTTGGCTCTCCTCATCATATCTCCCCTATCAGCGATCCATTTGTCTCCATTAGACACGCAATTTATAACACCAATCACATTGTTGAGGGCACGCGAACTCGGAGAAATGTCCGAAGTCTCGACCGCATCTAAGATGGTCATATTTCGAACGACAATCGGTGCAGTACTCAACCGGACCACTTCTGCCTGGTTGACCATCAAGTACACAGTCGTTCCCTTCTGGCCGTGGGACCTCGATATCTCCCCTCTAGGCTCCACATTCACGGAACTTCCCACCCAGGACTGGTCGGGTCAGGCTACGGTATATCAGACTGAACTAAATTGCGTTCCGATGTCACTCAGCCAAACGGGTAACTTCACCTGGCGAGATGATACGCATAATACACTCGATTCGGCGTTGTACTACAGTAACCTCACGTTTGAAGCTACCTCCGATGACGGATGTTCAATCATCTTCTCCGGTGTCCCTGGCATCAACAAAATGTTGAGCATCGGCGGGGGATGGTGGGTGCCTTCGCCATATACCAATCTTTCCTCAGACCTGACAAACAACAACGCCACTCTTCCCGCTTGCGCGAAGCGTAGTATGTTGTTTGTCGGCACAGCTTTCAACATGGTGACTGGACAAGGGATGTGTCATGGAGGCTAGCAGCCTGGAGTAAAGATTCTTGGAGCTTCCTGCCTCGAAACTTGTCTATTAGTCATGACACAGAAATGCTACTGACCAATGATGCACGACGTCGAAGTGTCATTTTGCAGACAACTGCTTTGAGGGCTGGTCTTCTCTGTCGTCCCCAAGCCTACCCATCCAACTCATCTCTATGGCTCACCAGAATCGAATGCAAAAATTCGGCTCTGGATAATGATACTGGAAATCCTTTGTGGAACCACACAAACAGTCCACTCGGGCTTGAGTACGGCTACATTCTGAAGAGTTCGAGTGATGCAACACGAAACCTAGAGTGGATCAATTGCTGTGCCAACGAAACCCTAGAAGGTCCAGGTAGCGCTACCGTTGGCTACTGGTCGAACGCAAACACACTAGAGCTGACTTCCACTTGGATCGATGGTTTTTTCACTTGGAGGCCACTACACACCGTACTACACTGAGAACAATAACATATCCACACCGCTAGACACCATCCCGAAGGATCCAGTCGTTATTGACGGACCTATTAAGCCTGAGCTTTTTGTGCGGCAAGAACCTCCCTTGATGGCTGTTACCAGTTGAGAACTACACATCGAAGAAGCGGAAGCAGCAGTCACGGTTGATATCAAGACAGGTCAGGTGGAAGACTACGAGATAATCAGCACGACGCGGGATGCCACCGGAGCATGGACATACCCTTACACTCAGGAAAATCTCACAAGGACAAATGGCTTTCTGGATTCGGATAATGGTCTAGAGAAGTACATTAGCGTTGACGCTAGGTAAGTACAGAGCGTCCGGAATCAATCAGTTTTGCTCACATTCCTACAGTTGGGGCTACTTATTTGGGGACACGCTCATCAACTCGGGTCTACAAGACGATTATTTCCGCTTTCGAGATTGAGATATGAACGTCGATCTGATGTCTTACTCTATGTTGCAACTCGCCAAAAACGATCAGCAAGCTCTGTTGGACCCCGAGATCCTGATGGCAACAGCCAACCAGACTTTCGGCATTTTCTTTAAGCATTTTGCATAATTCAATCTCAGCGAACGATTGGGAGGGTACGTCTACGACACACCGACTCTTGATCGTCGGACTAGTGGCTGGGTAGGGGCCCATGGTGGTCTAGTCAATGCAACACTCAGCACGCTAGTTGATGAGTTACGTATGTCAACCGCCGCCGCAATTTTGAGCATGACCATCTTGGCATTTTTGATCGTCGTCACAATCATCATATACGCGACCGACCGTAAAGAATATAAAGCGATGCCAAGGGATGTGGATACTCTGGCTAGCATATTCGGCTGGGTCTATGCCAGCAAACGACTGCTTGAATGGGCCGCGATTGAACCACAAGATGAGCCTGATATAAACCCAACCAGACCAGCGACGCTTCAGAAAGCAAGAATGGGTCCCTTTAAGGACTCTGACGGCAACGAACATTGGGGTGTCGAAATAGTGGATGAGTATTTGGTCGAGTCGATGCCCGGCGGCGAGCGGAGAGATGCAAGTCCGGACACTGTCTCTGGTATCGAGTCGATCGAGTTGCAACCGATGAAGCACCCTGGCCCTCATGATTATGGGGAAGGTACAAATCAGGGCGCTCGGCAGAAGCTGTTAGGCTCCTCTGACAGTGAAACCGAGGCAATTGTTGGCGTGGAGAAGTTGGCAGGGAAACTTGACCACGACAACAATGTCAAGGGATGACAGCCGCGCGCGCTTGAAGATCTGGTGACCATGAGTCTTGATGTTGCTAACAGATCTATCATCAATGATGGTACGCATCGATCAAGCCCTCCAAATTTGCCAATCGATTATGACACATGCTTTTCCCTCCACTCCTCAACGACACCTGCATAGTCCTCCGGTCCATATGCCTCAAAGATCTCCTTCCACCAGCTCCCTTTTCTTTTATGCTCTAGCCCCAAATCCCTCAGCAGCATATCAAGATACGGCACAGCGTCAAATACGAAATCTGGAAATCTACCACCATATCCGCAAGGGTATCTCCAACGACCGAATCTAGCATGGAGTATTGCTTGTTTCTCGGCTTCTACGGTTGAGCATGCCGTGCGAGACATGGTAGAAGAAAGGTAGGATGTTACCCACAAAGCTTGTAGAGTTGCGCAAAGAGGGGTCGAGATTGTGGTTATCATGCCTGCGAAGGCGATGGAAGGATCGGAGAGCATGGTCGACGGAGGTGCCATGAAGCGATATAGAGTGAATGGTTGAGTCGTCTTGTCAGCGGCGGTATCGCCACCAGGAATAGACGTCTTGGGTTGATTTTGCAATCGAGGAAACTGCGATAGAATCTCCGCATCTGCTGCTTCGAACGTCGATTCTGAAGGAGAGGGCGGCTTGCTGCTGGGAAGCCCGAGTTGGGCGTCTAGCCCTTCGGGAAGGAACTTTAGTGGCGGCCGTGCCTTCCAACCTGTTGCGCATACGATCGCATCGGTCTCCAATTGTGTGCCGTCACTGAGTAGAACAGTGCCATTTCCCAATTCCTGCACGTCAGCAATATGTATCTTGACTTTTCCTTCTCTTACCAATTCCAAAAAGTCGCCATCGAAGTTCAAAATACCAAGTCCACTTCCCGTCCAAATAGCCGAGTGTCTAGGCTTCAGTTTCTGCGTTTCAGGATGCTTATCATATCCTATCAGTGCATTGGCATCAGTGGAAAGAACCCACCAGAACGCATCTACGATTTTTCTTCCTAGCCATGTGCCATGTAGAAAATTCCTCGCACCGCTGTAACCATCTTCATTGCCCCACATACAGGGTGATAGCCAAGTAAGAAAGCGTCTATGGACGAGTTTCTCCAACCACGCTTTTGCAGGTGTTACGTAAGGTGGTGCCATCCAAGTTGGTCCTTGACCTGCGGAGCGAATGACGAGGTTGACAGGTACGCTACGTGTTGCGCAGGCGTATGCGACATCCCAAGCTGACTTCGAGCCCCCGAGAACGGTAACAGAAGATGTTCTGCTGAAGAGGCGCTCAGTGTGTTTGTTGAAGTCGCGTGAGTGAATGAGTAAGCCTGACTCTGAGAAGACTTCCGCTCCGGTAAAGGTAGGAATGAAGGGAGTTGATGTTAGTCCAGTGGCTACTACGAGCTTCCTAGTCGTTATTGCGGACAAGTCACCGTTATCTGTTCTCAACATCCAGCCCTCGTCGTCATATGCCTTGGAAACCTCAGCTACATTCGTATCGAACCTGGTGCGAGAGAAAATACCAGTCTTCTTTGCATAATCGCTGAGGTATCGATGAATGACGTGACCAGGGATATGTTGGCCAGGTGTTACACCGTAGGTTTCCGCGTCCATGGGAAAGTCTGGGTACTCATATGTACCAAGCATATTGTTGGACTTTAGGTCTGGATATTGGCGTTCTTGACTCCATACTCCTCCAATAGTAGACTGTGCCTCCAGAACAAGGACCTTGGCATCAGGATGTATCTGGAGATATGTTGCGGCGACGGCGAGACCGTACCATCCTATCGCAATTCAGTCGGCATTATCTCCGGATTGGTTTATGTTGTATCTGTACTGACCCGCTCCAATCACGACCAAATCGTATACTTGCTGCATGGTCTTTTAGTCTTGAGCCTATGAGTTGGCGGGACCTAGAAGAAAGATGTCAAAAAAAGAGGACAACAAACAAGCTTCATATAATTGAAGGAGTCGGAAGGATTTCTGCACTGATCCCAACATATATTGACCTGCATGATATACGCGTTCCGTGCTCAGTGCACAACACTGGCGCCGTGTTGGAACTCCCTGGTCCGGCAAAAGGTCGCAAAAACAAAAGAGATCAGACATGGTCAGACTGACTCTTTCCAAGACCATCTACTCAGAAGGTCGAGAAGACCATTTGTCAACACAATTCATCACTAAGTCGAAGATCAGTCGAGCCGAATGGATGGTTGACCCACGCGCCAAGCCCGGCTAAAGTTACCGGATATCAACTTAATAAAATTGATTCCTTGTTTCGTTGTAGGCATTGCCTACTCAGACGCAGTGAAACCAGCTGCTGCCCGGCTCTCTTGCACGAACTCTACGAGATCCTTCATATATGTCTCTGTCTGCTCAAGAGCCGCAAAATGTCCACCGTTCTCGTGAGCACGGAAGAAAGTCAAATTACCTGTTGTAGCAGCCCATGGCTTTGGAACTGAATACAACTCGTATGGATAGTAAGAGAATCCAAAGGGCTTGTGGTCTGGATTCTTGTCTTCAGGCGTAACGTGTGGGTTGCCCTTGGTACCGGGAGTGTAGAATCTTGTTGTGAGCAGGAATAACAGAAGCCAGAAGAAGATACTTACGATACGGTAGGACCAGAGGCTCGTGGCTACACATCGAGTGAGCCAGTACAAGCTGACGGATTTCAAGATGAGAGACACGGGTGGATCCACTTCGGTCCATGCAAGGAACTTCTCGCCGATCCTGGACACGGGTCAGTATTACTTGTGTGCGGCGCCTGAGGACGAAAACTACCATGCGAGCAAAGCCACAGGATTAGTGGATAGCATGAGATCGGTGGTAGCAGGCTTCGTAGCGTGTCGGAATGCATATGAGCTACCAGTCTTCATGTTCTCGTGTCCTCTATCGAGGCCTTTTTTCTCGGCTTCTGTTACCTCGTGTTCGAGATGCTCGGGTTCATCTTCCATGTTGCAGAAGTTGACTCGGTATGTCAGCAAGATACCTTACCGGTTGGCATCTACCAAACTTACGGTGAACTGCTGTTCAGATTTAGTGAGGAGGACCTCGACATCGGACGGAGATGTTCTTACCTCTACACTCGTCATGCTTTGCAGCTATAACCCTAGCGACCTTGCTTGCGACATCGCCACCTTGCACAACATAGCCAGATCCATAGCCCAGACCGAGCATTAGTTTGTTCATCAGTCTCGCAACATCCTCAATGCCGAAATCCTTGTCAAGAGGTGGACGACTGGAGAAAGCATAGCCAGGAAGTGAAGGTATGACGATGTGATATGGCAGTTCGTCGGGATTGTACTTCTGGCGCAACTTTCCAAGTAATGGTAGGAACTCTAAGAAGTTGCCCGGCCAGCCGTGAAGCAACAGCAGTGGTATTGCATTCTTGCTTTTGGACAGCATTTAGATAAAATGGACATGGAAGTCACCAATCTCGTCCTCGATGTCCATATGAAAGTGGTCGAAGGTGTTCATATGAGTTTCATGTTTACGCCTCGGAGGTCATGAGAAGAGTGTCCGCGTTTGAAGTCGTGAGAACTTACCAATCGAACGTCGACTTCCACTCTTCTACAGCCTTTGTCAACCAGTGATACCACATACCAAATTTGTGGCTCCCGTCAGGTAAACTAGTTTCATAGGTAGGATCGGCTATGGGGCTAAGGCGCAATAGTGTGTCGAGCTGGGCGAGACTGTCGTCGGAGATGCGCACCGCGAAAGGGGTGACATTCGCTCTGTTGCTCATGGCAGATGGTTGCGTGATGTCGGTGCTGTGAATTACATGGAGTCTCATTGATGGTGGATTGGAAGAAGTAAAGTCAAGACGCAGGCTTAATATGTGGCCGTTCTGCCCCGCTTGCTGACATGCGTGGAGCCCAAGAAGCTGCTGTCACACAAAGCACGATCATAGGAGTCTTCTGCCCTTCGATTACTCACCATGTGACTCATCGGACAATTGTCACAAGTGAGTGTCGTTGGGTTACAGCACAAGGCGCAGGCTGTCCTTCACCGGCCCGGCATCTCTCACGATCGATCCTTCCGTGGGATTGAGCTGAAAGAGGCACAACGGAGTGTTGATTCTCGCGTCTTGAACGACACTAGTCACCATCCATTGTCCTATATCATTATTCGGACAGTATGCATGCAAGGAGCCAGTTGTAGAAATGCACAGTACTGTCCTGGTTGAGAATAAGCAAGATCAGAACGATGAGACGAAATTGACGAGGACGACCGTACGAATGACTAAGCAGAGACATCAGTCTTGGCAAAATTTGCCGTTGTTCCCGGTCTATTCCCCCCGGCAACTCATCCGAGTACCGTCCACTCAATCCTGCTCGATACTTCAAGCACTGATCAATAGTCATTAAGGTTGGTCCGCGGAAGGATCCTGCGACAGTTTTGGACATATAAGGATGTAGTCATGACCGCCTGACCTCGTCATATGTAACATTTACCGACATGAGCCAATATCAAGAAGAAAATGCACCATCTTTGGCGACTGTGGCCAACTTCCGTGACGTTTCGAGGTTCGTCAAGAACATTAAACCAGGATTGTTGTTTCGGAGTGCTCAGATTGGTAAGGCTCTCTTATCATCCTGAACTGGGAAGTTGAAGTTAATGACATATTCCAGATGATGCAAATCGGAAGGATCTTGACATCCTGCGTGAGAGATACCAGATACGTTCAGTGATAGATTTACGTGGCATGTGAGATATCCCCCTGTGGTACATCTCGTTCTCTACTCTAACAGAGTTCAGGCAGCCTTGGCCCTTCATATCTACATCCCAACTACCCGGCAAACATGATGGTGATTACACCCAACAGTACCCAGACCACATAGCCTCCACGAGTATACTCGGCCTCCGACTGTATTACATAAGTCTCAGCGGTCCGCAGTACGGCCGGTTCGTGTTCAGCCAAATGAGCTATTGGGACAGGACGAAAGGCCTATTCCAAATCGCCACCTCACCAGTCAACGGTCTCCAACATTGGCAAAGGACCATAGGCAACAAAATGTTCCAAGATCGCATGACTGTACCGGAGGCCATCATCGACCATTCTCTTCCACAGATCAAAGCTATCTTTCAAGTCCTGGCAACTCCATCGTCATATCCTGTTTTGATTTTGAACAGATATGGAACCGACTTCGTATCAATGATCCTTGACTTGGTCCTTATGCTTCTTCAGACAGATACGCACAGCATGCATCAAGACTATATGCAGTCATACGAGGATCTGGCAAGCTCCAGAGAAGAGCGACTTGAAGTCAATAGAGCACAAGGAGTTCCCGACGACTATGTGGATCCCTATTTACCATATGTCAGTTGTCTTGAACGACATATACACACCAAACACGGCGGGATCGAAAGATACCTGCTAAGTGTTGGTCTCAGCTTACTCGAACTCCAGACCATACGAAACACCCTGGGCTCTGTTTTGAATCTATCCGAAAAACAAGCGTGGCTGGTTGATATCTAAGAGCCACACCAGAGCTGCAGTTGTCAGAGTGATCATCAATCAATAACCCACTAGACTTTATATCAATGTAATTGGAGTGTGCTCCCTCTACTGTCTGATGTGCCAGATTCAACAGTTGTATAAAGAGTTATCACAAAACTGATCACCTCCCAAGCTAATTGAATAAGCGAGACCATTAGAAACATATAAACTCTAAAACTTCGCCCACTTGAGCACCACGGCAATGACTACGACTGGAACAACACTGACCAACTCACCCAATCCAGCATACTCAGGTGGAATCCTCACATCTACAAACGCGCTGGCCGCCAACAGCACAGCAAACAGATTGTAAACAAAGCTCCAGGCGAAGTTGAAGGCAATTCTTCTAACTGCGGCTTTCGAGATGTCAGTTAGGAGAAGTAAGCCTTCAAGAGAAGGACGAAGGAGTACTGCATCAGCTGCAGCACGTGCGGCGTCCGAGGCGATGTCTGATGTCGAAGAAGAAGGGGATATATGCACGCCAATGGTTGCTTGAGCTAGTGCTGGTCCATCATTGGCACCGTCACCGACGAACAAGGTGATGGCTCTCTTTTTACTGTTTATGGGTGCGTTCGTGATGGACTGGAGGAAGTCGCGTTTGTCAGATGGACTACATTGTGAGCGAAAGGTACTGATGCCTAGAACGGATGCAATGGTCGCGACTGCCTTTGTGTCGTCTCCACTGACGATCGATACGGCTATACCTCGCTCTTGCAAAGTCTTCACGACATCGATGGCTTCGGGACGTGGATCATCACGTAGACCGAAGATTGCAGCCAGGGTGCCTCCAATATCGAGATAGAACACAGTTTGCCCTTGACTCAGCACGTTGTGAACTCGAGGGTGAGACTCGACATCAAGCCATCGTGAATTGCCAGCCCGGATCAGAATACCTTCGCCCACAGTCGCTTCAACGCCCTTACCAGCTACTGACTTGACATTGACCATCTGAGCTGCTGTCGCATTGTTCTCGAGCAGACGAGAAGCTACGGCAACAGCCACGGGATGTTTGATGCCAGTCAGCAATCCGAGTAGCTTCGATTGTATAGCATCGATGTCACCAAGCAGGTACTCTTCAGCGATGACAGTAGGCTCGCCTGTAGTCAAAGTACCCGTCTTGTCGAAGACAACATGGGTAATCTTGCACCCAAGCTCAACGGCATGAGCAGATTTGAACACGATACCGCGCTCTGCGGCTACCCCGTTAGCAATGACGACGACCATAGGTACCGCTAGACCGATGGCACAGGGGCAAGACACGATCAATACCGTAATCGCATACGTGATTGCGATGACCGTGGCTTGGGACGCGGACTGCGCACGAATTGTGATGCCGATCGCGATCCAAATGCAGAACGTGATGATGCTCAAGGTAATTATCACAGGTACGAAGTACGACGCGACCTTATCAGCGATGTCCTGTAACTTGGGCTTGGAAAGTCTGGCTTCATCAATCATATCAGCAATAGCACTGATTGTATTTTCCCTAGGTAGGTGAGTGGCACGGACGAGCAAGGTTCCAAAGCCGTTGACTGAGCCTGCAACTACAGTAGATCCATGTGACTTGCTGACTGGCTTTGGTTCACCTGTCATCATAGCTTCATTTACCTCAGACACGCCTGAGATCACAAGACCATCTGTCACGAGTCGGCTGTCCGGCATGACTTTGAAGATATCATCGTAGTGCAAGAGCCTGGCGTCAATTTCGACCTCTGAGCTGGGATGTTCTGTGACGAGTATGGCCTTCAAATCTTGAAGCGACCTCATTGCGACCGACTCGACGGCCTTCTGCCGAGCCAGAGCGCTGACGTAGCGACCAACCATAATAAGGGTGACCAGAAGGGTACTCGTCTCGAAAAACTCTCCTGTGGAGAGAGGGCGACCGCGCAGTATGTATACGAACGAGATGATGGAGAAAAAATAAGCTGCGCTGGTACTCAAGACGATGAGCAGATCCATCTCGACAATTCGCGAGAAGAACAAAGCCTTCAGTGCGTTGGGATAGAAAGGACCTGCGATAACGATTTGGACAAGAGAGGCCAGCGCCAAAGAGATCGAACCGTAGACGATAGGCTTGGGAGTCAGAGGGGCCCAGGACAGAACAAGGACAGGAATCGTTAAGACGGCAGATAGTATGGTGATCAAACCAACATTTCGGACGTGCTTGCTGCCTGCCAGTAAAGTGGCATCTCCGCTGTACGGTGCGAGTGTAGCGGAAGGCTGAAGCTCTTGCAGTAGGCGACGTGCGCCAATAATCTTCGCATCGAAGCAGACACGAACGACTGACTTCCCTGCCATCTCCATCCTCGTAACCCCGACTGGCCAGTCTTGTCGCAGAAACGCTTTCATTTCGCACCCCGGTTTGATACGCAGTTCGGATTCGTGGGATGTCAACTCTTTACATTTGAATTCGGTAGTCCTCTCAAGATGGAGTACAACTTCGCTGGGAGATAGAATGGTAGGATTAAGATCAAAATCGGCGCGACCAAGAACAAGACTGGTCTTCAGGTTCGAGACTGCCAAATTACCCAGTGTTCTCTTGAGTTTGGTCTCACATCCAGTGCATGTCATGCCTGTGATTCTGAGGACGACATGTTGAGTCGTGGAGATTCCGCGTTCAGGATCTTCAATCTTGACGGCCAACGAAGAATCAGCTTTGCCTCCGCAGCAACTGCCCTTACGCTGTTTGTCACATGCTGGAGAGATGATCAAAGCCTCATCGAGATAAAGCTCTTTGTCACGACAAGCAATATTGGTCTTGTCGTTGCAGCACGCCTTCTTGTCAGCTTCCACGGCGGATCCATCCTGAAGGTTCGAATCGCAATTGATCAACGAATAGATTGAACGCTTGCAGGAGGCCTTCGTTTGGAGGCTCTCAGTGGAGCCTCTCCTGGGTGTGAGCGACCTTCTGGTCACACGTCGCTTGTTCAAGGTACAGCAAGTTTCTTGGTTCATGGCAACCAACGAACGACAGAGACATCCAAGCGTTGCGAGTTTATTCGCCCAGCGTTGGCGAATGGACTTGGAATGTTGGTCGCAAGCCATACTCTTGCGCCTAGTCAGACCTGCGACGGAACTACTCTCGTGTGCCGCATCGGTGCAGCCGTCCTTCTCGCATTCACGGAAGGCTAGCTCGTCGAGACATGTATCTATCATCCGTCAGTTAAGAATTACGTTCGAGGCGAATTCAGAGTGCCTCTACCATCGCAACAGTTGCTTCCGATGCCTTCACAACAAGGAGGCACAATCTCTTGCTGACGGAAAATCTTTCGACCTTCGCTAGAGGGACACTTGTTCAACTCGTCCTTGCTGGCAGGTGGATCGACATTGCCGTGATACACGTCAGCCTTGAAGATGTCAAGATTGGACTTTGGGGCGCAGCGGTTGTCGACCCTTGTCTTGGACTTGTCATTTGCCTTGAGGCCGGGACTCTCGACAGACGAGCAGCATCCACTTATTCTCTTGGAAGAAGATCCAGAGCGCTCAACGACTTTAGAACAACAACCAACTCTTTGACTCTTGCCATCAGCATCAATCACAGGCTTGTTGCAGGAGGCAGCGCGATATCCTTCAGCCTCGACCTTTATTTCAGGGTCGGTTTTATCTTTGACGGGACATGCTCCAATATTCGCAGTCTTGCAGCAGCCACGATTTTCAGCTTCGGCGGGCTGAACGCTTGGGTCGTTGACAACAGCTTCTTTGGCGTCGGATGAACAACAACCGCGTTTGCCGGCTTGAACCTGAGTAGCGACTTGAGCGATGGTGTCGTCTTTGACTTCCTGGATGACAGACATCGTGAGCTAGTGTATAGCTTTCAGTTTTGAATTGGAGGTACAAGTATTGTGTTGGTGGAAAGAAGAGGAGGTCAGGTCGTGGTGAAGCTGGGGTCGACATTGCCGAGATAGGAGCTAGTAGCGGACTTGGCAGTCCTGGATGCGATTCTCGTGTGCAAAAGTTGTGGTGCTGTGTCGAGAAACTTGATAAGATAGCTGCTCAAGTATGCAAATTCATAGCTACAATACATGGAAGAAAGTAATTGATTTATCATGATGCAACATGATCTCGAGAAAATATATACAAAGAAGTTATGAGACATACTTACGACTGACCAAGTCGAATGGCAACCCAATCACCCAGGACGCCGAATCACTCCGACTGCAACTCTATATCAAGAAGCTATTCCCTCTACCTTTGGCTTGAGTGTGAAAGAAAGAAAGAAGCAAGAAACAAACCCGAGAGACAAAGTACTTCCAGACCAAAGCAACAAAATCCGGTTTTCGGGGCATGATCCTGGCTTGCTCGGCAATAGTCTACGGATTGTCCTATTGACATCTGAACAAGATAGAGCTGTCCATAGATAGCAAACTTTGTCCAGATCTCTATCCACGTCCCTAAACTGTCCATGGATGTCTTAGGGACTGTGCAGATTGTGTCCGTTTAGTCTTATCAGTTGTTGCGATCGCGCTTATATGATCTGCCGGTACCCCTCTTCTCTAGACAGCGATTTTGCAGTTTAGCATATATCATTGAACTGGTTTGACAGAACTCTACTTCTTTCTCGCAGCCTCTGGACCTTCTGAATCTCGGCATGCAACAACCCTACTACACCTCCGGAAGCTCCCTAAGCACCAGTCACTGCCGCATAATAGTCATGTGCGGTAACAGCCAATTCTACCTCAACATTACCCTATCAAATATCGGGAAATCGTCACTAGGTCAAGGATTCCTGCACCTGATTAACAGATACTAAGTCCTCAAACGCATAGATATGGAAGCTTACGGCGAGCTCATCGACCTTAGAATTCAGTGGAGGGACTGGATGGAATCCATGGAATCCAACCCCATTCCAACTCCATTTGGAATGCCCTACATTCCAACTCCAACTATCCATGGAGTTTCCA
>SWBH01000016.1:0-37282 GCA_024195465.1 Aureobasidium sp. EXF-8845 | reverse complement strand
TCTACTCTACTCCATACCGACTAGAATTCTACTCCACTAGAATTCTAGTACTAGATTTCTAGTGGAGTAGAATAACACTCCATCCACAGTCAACTCTGCAAGAAAGCATGGCTATATAAGCCACCACAAGTGCCCATTACACAGACAACACGTAGATCTATAAGTCTAGGTGCATTGAACGTTTGACCGTGCGGTACGAATGTATGGGGTAGTGATTCGGTTCGTTCGTGTCATGGAGCAAGAATCTGGTCGGGCCAAACTTGATTTGGGGTTTGCCCGAATATTCTCTCGGTCCAGGATTCCACCCCACGCCATTGCACCATGGACAACTTCCCACTCTCTTGTAGATATCGAATTAATCCTCGTTAACGCCATTAGCTACTCCTGAATTGTACAAGACTGACGGATGGATGATTTGTAGCCGAAGCGTTTTGCATTGAGCGACTCCATTGCGGATGTACGACGCAGACCCCTAGATCCTGCGCGGCCAGATTACCATGACTCTAACTTCCAAGGATGGCATTGCTGACCAACGGAGGTTTGGTGAAAGATCGAACTTGGTCGAGATCGCGGCATCTCTCCACGATCGGGGGCAAATTGCATACTCGATCCGTTCTTCGTTGGCTCTCGTATTTTGTGAAAGGTCAGGAGGATTGCTCGACATTAAAGATCTCCTCGAACATCGACCAAGTCCGTATCACTCTATCCCATGACAATTTTGCCTCGGCAGCGTCAGGACATTACAGAGGCCGATATTCCTCAGTCTGCGTCTCGATTACAATTGACCCCGCAACATGCTCGGGCTACCCCAACTCGATTCTTGCTGACCCCAACACTAGCTAGGAATTCCATATATCAACCCGAATGGCGAGCGCAAGATGTTGCACCCTTCCGGGATTTGAAGCAGTAGGAAGATACGAACCTAGAGTACACCTCTGATTGAGTGGGCAGGTCTCCAGGAAACCAAGAAGCGTTCTGCAAGGTTGTATGGATAGACCAAGGATTTGCTAAAGATTGTGTTCCTCTGGCAGATGAATCGGGATAATGCCATGGTCTTGCTCTAGAACAGTCCTTGACCTCCCGTCTAAACAACTTTATAGATTAGACGATCGTTGCATCAAAACTTGTCATGTCATGCTTAGATGGATTCTGAGCACCTGCAAACCGTTTGCTTCGAGTGCAATATTTGCGGATCAATTGAAGTTGAGATGTTGGTATTTATAGTCGCCAAATTTGTATCCCATCGATGTTCATAAGCGAGTTATAGGTACTCCTCCTCATCTAGGTCGTCGTAGACCCAATGCTCCCTCATAGCAAGCTTTTCAGAATCTGTTTCCGCCTGCTCCCAACACATTTCCTTCATCCGGTCAATTGCCTATTTAGTAGCATCGAAGTTATCACACGATCCCCAGCCCTCAGGATCTAGGCCAAGCATCTCCATGGAGCTTTGCAGTTGCTCCGCCGCTTCTTGCTCGAGCTCATCTAGGCGCAGACATTCTTGCTCTTCTTCCAGGGTAAAGGAGATTGGACATGGCACATCGGGCCTAGCTGTTATCTGGGCCCAGTGCCGCACTAGGAACATGAGGCTCGACCGGAGGGGAATATTGTCGCTTTGCCAAGGAGTGCATGGTAGATCGTAGAATTTCCGTCTCCCAACCGAGAATGGAAGTGTCAAAGCCTCTTAGTGCGTCAGGTTGTGTCTTGACGTCTCTGTCATGTAGAAGTGATGGAGTTTTCGCTTGTGGATTAACTCAAGCTGTGCCTGTCTATTGTCTTCGTCCAAGGCTGACGAGTTGTCAGGAAGACTCTCAAAATCATCTGATACGAAGATGTTTCTAGGCCGTAGATCTGGATATCTTATGACTGGTCGATTGTGCTCTTCTCCACGTGGGTTCAGCCTGCTCGAAGTCTGCAAGTACTTCTGAAGGCTGTCAAGGTGAGTAGAAGGCAGCTGTTTTTCCAAGCCAAATATCTCTCTGTACATACAGTTGAATGGAAACAGTGGACGGCCGTTTTGAGTCAGATATTCGATCTCTTTCTTAGCACCAGCATTCAGAACTTCCCCGGTCTCTGTGTCTGCCGAGGCTCAGTAATCGTATACGGAATACGTGCTACAAGTCTGAAGTCGTCGCGAAATTGAATCACAAAGGCACGGTTAACCGCACCTTCACCGATCTTTTCGAAAGAAGTGATTTCTTCGACCTTGCGAGCCACTGCTTCAGCTGCTAAGCGATACATCCCAGCGACATTAAAGACTCGTTACGAAGGAGGTGACCTTAAGAAGAACAGACGACGAGTAGCTTGGTGCGCCAAGGAAAGCCCCTCACTGATTAGTGACACTGAGACAATCAGCGAAGGTTTCTTCTACTTTCTAGTCATAAATCTATCCTGGAATGATTAGCCGCCAACTTTGTTGATTCCATTCAGCAAGTAGTGGAAGTCTCTGGGCACCCTACAAACAGATCAACTAAACCTCCACAATCAGTACGGATTATACATGGGACTGCAGATGAGATCGGTATGGTTACTGATAGTAAGAACAATTAAGAACTAGACAGAGGCTCTCAGACCACGTACGTTCAGGGAGGTCTTAGGAATATGGCCGAGATCGGACGGTTGTATCGACACGAGAACTAATTGGAAAAGGTCGCTAGGGCAGAAGGGTAAGAGCAAAAATCTGGCATTTGAGCCTCTGCCATTGACCAATAGCACGGAGGAAGCGCTCACTCAAGTCAATCTGAGGAACTTGTTGTGGTCGGGAGATCTATCGATCGAAAATTTTGCTTCTTGTACAGGCCGACCATCGATGGTACACCGGACTCATAACATCTTCACCAAACCTGACGACCAATGACAAAAATGAGAGCTTGAAAAAGGTTTGCGCGAATGACAGCTGTAGACATGGTTTCGATGGCTCATCCCCTGGACAACACTATTAGGGCTCGGAGCAAAGGCTGTGTAAGAGAATGGGGTTTTGCCTTATCTGCCCTGAGTAACTTTCTCCCGTTCTTGTCTCCTTGTCTAGCATACCTCTCAGTGTTTGCCTTTGTCTAGTGCAAATAGGAGATGTGTAATGGTACCGTCGCCAAATGTATCTCTCAGGTCTGTCGCCCACAGCCCCTGATAGAATCCCGTTGGTATAGTACGCGTCTGTTTTGCTTTCGTAAATCCCACAGTCGGATATAAAAGCCGTTAAGGCTTGTTTGATGGGCCACGTACCGACATAGGGATCGTAAGCTTAAACACAACGCCAGTACGATCATGATATGTATGGGTCTTGATGCGGGCCCACTGACTGTCGCTTGCGTTGTGTCAATTCCAACCACAATGATAAGTGCATATTCAGATCTTGTGAGCCACATCTGTGTTCAATATCAATGCGCCGGCATCCTGCCCTAATCATAGAGGAATGAGAGGCTCGTGTTTGCCGAACTCTAAAATTCAACGGCCACAAGTCAGAAGTGCCGAACTCCAGGCTTCGTTCCATGCTCTCTCTGCTCCGAGAATCCACCACCTCTCGCATGTCGATCAGTGGAGACGGTTCAGCATTTCTGCCTTCTAGAACGATTCATACAAAGTTGGAAAGCACCGTCTCATATTCCAATCCACGATTGACGAAGTCGATTACCAGGCGATACACCGGCATATAGGCAAGCACCGTTTCAAAACGTCTTCGACATGGCGACGATTATTTTAACTGCACAGACGTGCCACGACCATAATAGACCTCTCACAAAGTATGCTCACAGGGTTCCCTGCCGGAGGGGCTACATAATAAACATATGCAATCATACCGTTACCAAACTCTACTATAGACCATACAGATGGGCGTCGCACAGGAGACTGCATACTGGAACACATAAGATAACATGCTGAATTGCCTCCTCGATTCTAGTTGAGCAAGCATCTACCCTCCCTACCAACCGAGAGGTCTGAGATCACTTCCTGTCACTCATTCTCAATCTATTTTTTCTTCGTTTGTCCATTTGATATGGCTTTCGCTCTCTTTGCGTTCGGTCTGCTGGCCTCTGCCACATTCGTCTCATCTTCTTCTCCTTCTTCTTCTTCTTCTCCCAGCTCTGGGACCATCCAAACTTTCACTATCACTCGCACAGAATGGTCTACTGTGACCAGCTGTCCTGTTGCTACCATCTCACTTTGCGCTGCCTCTTGCAATGCTGCACCATACACTCTTAGTGTTGACATTAACTACACTGCTCCTGAGGACACCATCACTACTGCAACTTCAACCCGCTATGTAGTCCCGCTTCCCAGTCAAGAACCAAGCAACGGCCTGAGATCTGCCCCTCATCAAATGAATGACGGAGGCTCGGGCAAGACAATCACCGTTATTGATGGCAAGACGATTACCATCTTCGAAGGCTCCACCACTACACTGACCGTTGGCGCTGTCTACACCACTGACGTCGTGTATCCTTCCTCTGTTGCTTGTTCTGCAGGAGAGACGGTGATCATCGATGAAGAGACCATCATCGTGACTCAAGCCACTACCATCTATGATTGTCCTTGCACTAAAGCTACGACCTTGACTGTTGGGGGTGTTTATACAACCAATGTGGTATATCCCAACTCTGTCACATGCAGTGGTGGTGAGACCATTATCGTCTCGGAAAGGACTACTGTCATTCCTGGACCCACGGTGATAAGCGATTGTCCCTGCACAAAGCCCACCACACTCTATGTGCCCGGCCCTACAACAACGCTCCCTGGAACAACTATTGCTGGTGGTAGTAGCTCGAGCGTTTCACGTAACAGCGGATCACCATCAGTAGCCCCTATCTCCGGCACAGCATCTGGCTCTTCCGCTGTTCCCAGTGATACCACAACTTTGGGAAGTCTGCCATCTACCACTGTCACTGGTAATGCCTCATACCAGACCGTCATTAACGGCATTAAGTTCCTTGTGCAGAAGGATGTCAGTTACAATGGTACCCCCTTGAAGGTTGCAGCCAAAAGACAAGCTGCTCCTACGCTCTCCACCTGCCTGGATACCTGCGCCGGGTTTTCCCTCTGCGTTGCTACTTCGTTCAATACGGACACGTCCTCCTGTTTGTACTTTAGCGGAATCGATCAGAGCAGTCTACATGCTGAAAGGGACATCTTGTTTGCCATCGCGACTTCCCGTCTCGTTGTTCAGTCGTCCTCTGTCCAATCAACAGCTTCGAGCAGTGGCGAGGTCTCTGGTTCGTCCAGCGTTGCGTCCGGGTCTGCTGGATTCACCCCGACAACCTCTTTGTCTAGCTCAGCTAGTCTGACGAATGCATCTACATTGATTTCTTCCACTCAATCGTTGCTTGGCTCTTCGACTCAGGTTGTGTCGGGCTCTTCAGTTCCTCTGTCTACAATCTCGGGAACAGGCTCTATGTCTTCAACACTGAGTTCTACGGGAATCGTGATGTCTAGTTCAAGCCCTAGCACTATCGTCTCTTCTTCCAGTGCAGGCTTGACTACATCGAGTACCTCTACATTCACATCAGAAGCATCAGTCTCTTCGAGCTTGATGATGTCTACAACAAGCGTACCATTCTCTTCGTCAAACGCGATGGGTTCTTCTTCGAGCATGGGATCTATGTCGCTCAGCGCATCAACATTTGCGTCAAGTGCTGTTCGATCATCAAGCTCAGTTCTCCCTGCTACCACCGACTCCTCCATGGCCGTTTCCTCTCCCACTGCTCTAAGCATCAGCGCTTCCAGCTCGATGACATCTGTTCCAGTAGAGAGCACAACAAGCAGTGATCTTGCGACGTCTTCATCGAGCGTTATATCGAGTACCTCTATCATACTTCCCACAAGTAATGGTACAACAACCTCCGTATCAAGCGTCAGTGTATCCTCGACTTCTGGAGCAGTCGGAACAAGCAACAGTATGCCTTTTTCCATTGGCAATTCAACCACTTCTACTGGTCCGACTGGATCCGGGAACAAGTTTACTTCTCCGACTATGACCTCTTCCAGTTCAGTATCGGTGGGCGTGACGAGTAGTACTTTCACCGGGTCTATTGCTTCCAGCAGCAACACTCAATCTTGGAGCCCAAGCTCCTCCAACTCTGCTGTCTTCGCCATGGGTAACAGCACAACGCTGTCAGCCGGACCCACTGGTACTAGATCTTCTAGCGCTATCGAGATCTCGTCGACTACCACCTCTGACAGCAAGGTCGCGTCCTCGGGTGCCAGCTCTTCCAGCTCTGTTCTATTTAGTATGGGCAACAGCACAGTGTCTTCGGCGGAACCCACTGGCACAGGATCCTCCACCTCTTCTCAAGACCCTGCTACAACCTCGGTGACTCACAATACCACCTCGTCTTCCAGAGTGATGTCTTCCAGCAGCAGCGCCCCATTCCCAAGCGGGAATGAAACATCATCCGCGGCTATATCAACCGGTGGCATGACAACTTCTTCCCTTCTTAGTTCTTCAAGCTCGGCTCTCTTCACCATGGGAAACAGCAGTACTGCCTCCACCGGCCCAACTGCATCTAGCGCTTCCATGACCTCTGCACCTGTAACAAGCTCTAGCTCTAACATGAGTTCTAGCAGCGCGCATTTCACGATGGGTAACTCGACAGCCACTGCTGGTCCTACTGGTACTGGGGCTTCAAGTTCAGTCGTTACTTCCAGCTCATCCAGCAGCACTCCTTTCACCATGGGTAACTCTACAACCACTGCTGGTCCTACCGGTACCGGATCTTCGAGCTCTATTACTTCTTCCAGCTCTTCCAGCAGTATCACATCTGCTATGAGCAATAGTACAACTTCTACCGAAGAGCCAACAACCAAGTCCACCATGTCGAGCTCTAGCAGTGCACCCTTCCCGATGATGAACTCTACAAGCACTACTCAGTCAATGCAGCCGACTTCTGGCTCTGATGCCTCATCTTCCAACTCCACTATGAAGCGTCGTGCAAACCTTGGATACTTCTTTGCTGGACGTTCCAACTAGGCAGATGTCTGTTTCCGTGCGAATTTCCTTTGTTGTTCTCTTCTTTGGTGGATCTTTGGTGGATCTTTGGTTAGGGTTTTGGGCATTAGGTTATGTAGATTTATAATTTCGACAAATGTTAATTCACAATCGACCGAGCACAATCTGAATAAGTCCGAGTACCTTCGCTGTGTAAGCTCTGACAAGTGGAGTACTACAGGTCTTCGTCCAATCCAGTCCTTCCGCCTGACAGGCTGCAAACCTTAGTAAGAGGTATCCTACAGCTAGTGCTGCTTGTCGACATGTTTCGGTGTTTTGACTGGATATAGGATATGGAAGCTGCGTCCGATCATCTTTTGTCAAAGCAGGCGCCCTATCAAGGGTTCTCTAACAAGATATTCGTCGTGTTGTACCTGTGCTGAGGATGTATGCTCAAAGACAAGAGAGCCGGTGGTTTCGAGGAAGTAAGTAAGCCCTCCATCGGAATACATATGAAGAAGAAGAAGAACTATCATGGAAGAAATGGTGCAAAAAAAACAGGCCGGTGTGTGGCTCGACGTGCCAAATCTCGTCATTCACGACACATCCACGACGCGTTCAGGATAAAGGGCCAAACGTGGTAAGAACTTTTTCAATTCTGATCATTAAAACCAATAGCAATCGTGTGGTTATCTTCAAGGAACAAATCTATAAAACTGCAAAGGAACAAAGCAAGCCATAAAACCGTAGTGGAAGCATGTGCAATATTCGCACTCAAGAACAGAACATCTTCCACGATTTGACACAATAATCCGTCAGCTTAGAAGCTGGGGGCATTGAGAGTAATACCCATAATGAGACCACCGATGAGACCAGCAATTGGAATAGTCATGATCCAACTGCATTGAGGAGTCAGTGAAGGTTCGAAGGATATGAACATCGAAAGACTTACGAGAACAACAAGAGACCAACACGGCTCCAGTTGACGGCCTTGAATGAGCCATTGCAGAGACCGACACCGACGGTTGCTCCGGTGATACACATCGAAGTGGAGACGGGCAATTTGTACTGTGAGAAGATGAGGATAGTGATGGCGGCACCCAATTCCATAGAAGAACCACGGGAAGGTGAGTGGTAGGTGATCTTGTTACCCATGACTGTGAGATGTGTTAGTTCGAGTGCCGAAGTGCAACACTACTCAAAACCTACCCTTCATGATATTGTAACCGTAGGTAATGAACCCAAGACAGATGGTAAGGGCCATAACGGCAATCTGCCAAGTAGGAACGGCCTGCAAATCGAAGTTAGTTCAAGTTTGTATCAAATTGTATAAGTCAATAACTTGCCTCCTTGGCTTTAATAGAGGAACCGGTGGACCAGGCAGCGTACATGGCAGCCCAAACACCGACAGCGTTACCAACATCGTTGGCACCGTGGGCGAAAGAAGCAGTGCAGGCAGTAATGACTTGGACGAAGGAGTAAAGGTATTCGACCTCGTTGGCGTAGCGTGGAGCATGAGCGTAGACACGAGCCATGCGCTTTCCTTCTGGAGTACCGAGAACACCAAGCTGAGCCTTGTGGATGTCGTAGTAGAGACCGTAGAGGAAGCAAACAACGATACCAGCGGGGATACACTTCAAGATTGCCTTCATGTTGTGGATCTCGTAGACGGAACCAGCACCCATCTGGTTCTCGTGGAGAGTACGCATAGCCCAACCGATAGGACCGCGTTCTTGACGGAGATCAGCGTGGTGTTGGTCACGAGCCTCCTTGAGCATGCGAGCGTATGCCACTCTGGGGTTCTCGTTGTTGATACTGTTTCTGCGCTGGGGCATGATTTCGGGCGATGAGGCGGTGCTGCTGAAACCTTCGTCGGTGACGTGAATAGATCTGCGACGGAGTTCGCCAGTGGCGACCTCAGAGTCACCACCCTTACCGGTCATCTCAATGGAGGGGGGCGCGGAGGTCTTGTCCTTGACCTGAACGTTGTCATCGTGGTCAATGACAGCATAGTTGGGGACTTGAGCGAACTCGGCATCAGCGGGAGCCTTGCGCGAGAAGAGAAGAGGGCCAAGGAAGACGTGGTACCACTTGAGAGTGTAGTCCTTCTTGATGACACGCTGGTTGACGTAGGGAACGAAGAACAGAAGGGCCAGGACGGCAAGTGCCATACCAGAGCCGACAGAGACACCGGCGATCCAGTATCCGGGCTTGGAACTGAGACCAAGTTTAGGAGATCCCTTGTAAACAATGGATAGTGTGCAAACGGTGCCGGCAATCAGGAAGAAGAAGGGAGAGGTGTAAACAGCCCAGGGGACAGGGTTGACTCTCATGTGGACGGTGGTCTTGACGAGCATGAAGATGGTGGCACCAAAGACAGCCGAGATGAAGGGAGCCATAACGAGACCCGCGAAGATGGCACCGAGACCAGAGCCCTCTGTAAAACATTTGTCAGTTGGGTTCCGGTCGTAAAGACGACGATTTCACATACTGTTCCAGCCCCACTGTACACCCTTGACACCAACGGTAGCAACACCAACACCAGCGATCGAAGAGACGAGTGAGTAGGTCGATGAAACGTGAGCGTTGTGACGTGTGCACCACATGACCCAGATGGAAGCACCTGCGGCGGCACAGGTGAAGGCGAGAAGTTGTACAGGAGCGTTACCCTGGAAAGCGCTGAGGGGAATGATTCCGTTCTTGATGGTCGAAGCAGTTCTGGCACCGACGGCAAGTGCACCAGTCATCTCGAATATCAAACACAAGACCTATTCGTCATGAATTAGCATCTCTGACTATCCATACTCTTTCGATCAGCATACCATAGCCTGGCGGTATGTAACAGAGCGGGAGGAAACACTAGTTGCCCAAGCGTTGGCGACATCGTTGGCACCATTGTTGTACGCTTCAAGAAGCGCAAAGAATGTGCCAATGGCGAAGACATAGGTGTATTCGTGAAGAACAGGCATCTTGACAGGATTCCAGATAAGCTGCAGGACGAAGATACTGCCAAGCTTGAGAATCCGACACTTGATGAAAAGTCGAATGAATAAGATGAACAGAAGAACGAAGACAAGAGCAAATATTCCTTGTCGCTCGATTGCTTATGAACAATCCCAAAGACACAGTTCCGCCCTACACTGCCACTGCAAAAACCAACTCAAACCCTCTGGGAAGCATAACCCACCGCGTACTGTAACGCTTCGCGAATGTCATCGGAATCGCTTGGCGAAGGACGACGGTCAGAACAATGAGGTCCAAGTATCCAAACACGTGTTGGCCAAAAGGAACGCCGTGGAGGTCAGCCAAGAGCTCGATTTTCTTGACGTTGACTTCTCCGAGCCTTGGCTCACCGACTTCAGCTGCTTGCCAAGCCGCCCCCGGCCGCCATTCTCGCTCAAGCCTACCGTATCTTCTCAACAAGCCGAGGACAACAAAGAGACGGCTGATATAAGGTCAGAAGTGATGCTGTTAGTGTTGCACGTGGGTGCAGCATCGCATGTGTGAAGTACACGTCAGAAATTCTGGACCTCCCTTTCTTTTGTGCCACTTTCCGACCGTTGGGTTGCCAATCCGCCTTGTCAAGTGGTCCAAGATATCGCCTGATGGTCAAGCATTTGCATTCTCCATGGACATCAGCTTCGAGAGCATTATATGCAACAAGGCTGATCTCATTTCGTATCGTTCGAAAGCAACTTGACCAAGAATTTCTCATGATAACCAATTGTCTGCTTGCTTTCCAATATGACTGGACGGCCAGAGATTCATTCTCTCAACAAGAGTCCATGCCGAGTGATTAATCAAAGACTGAAAATGAACCAAGGATGATTTTCGGAACCGGAGATTGACGCTGGACCAGAGTTATCGATGTTGAAAGCCACATCGTGCGCAACACGACCATTTTCGATGAGTTGTCGTAAAGCCTTATCGCAGATATACGGAGCGTCATGATCCGGGTCGCTGTTATATGTGGTCTGGAGCTGCATGAGAGTAAATTTGCAGCATCTTCGATAAACTCGGAGAGGCGCAGATTCGGCACTCCGGGATTGAATCATGTATTGCTCCGGCTGAGGCCTGCAGCATTATTTTCATGCAGATTATCCCCGTTGACTGCTGACTATTGAACATGAATCAGCCGTGAGGTAGAATGCAAGCTGCGATCATGATTAGAGGAACGTACGGGCACTCCATCGATGCATTAGAACCACCTTGGAGTCTTCGCACCCAACGATGGACCCGTAAGGTACGGGAGAAGTCCGGGTCGCCAGGGTCCAAGAGTTCATTTTATATCTGCAGTCCCTGATATGCGGCTGAGGTAGGTGGCCACTTTTCTAAGTGTGAGAGAGGTTCCGCACACCAGCAGATGCGGCCTTGTTACACAGCATCGGGAAACTTATCACCAGAACTCCTTTCTCGGACGGGCATTCCCAGCTAAGTGGTGGTGAAGCATTGTTTATGATTGCGAAGATTTTGCGGTGTTCTTTTACTGCGCAGACACCTTGTGTCGTTTCTTGAAGAGATTGCGACACGCCGGCAAGATTTGCCACTTGAATGAGAACGTCTTGGCAATTTCCTGAATCTATTCGAGTCGTGCCCTTGGACCATGTCCGTCAGCTCCTACCTCGGGAACAAATTTCTCTTAACGAGTGCAATGGAACGTATCGTAGTCACTGCCCTTGACCATGGTAAAGATCTGGCCTAGTTGCACAGTCGCGCTTATGCCCACCCTGGTCGAGTTTTTACCTCGTGCAACTTGTCGTTGATTTACCAAGGGCATTCACTGTGTAGTCATATTCAACACGTGGCCATATCTTCAGCTCTATCATTTCTATGCACCAGAATCATCTCGACAGTATTCTAGTAGGTTATCAAGTAGACAGTAGTCAATTCTTGGACTCTTCGCTCTGTGCTAAGTCGCAGGGTTACCCCCGGAACAACTTCAAGTCAAGTCCGTTGGCAACAAGATCTTGCTCGTTTGCAACGTCTTTGCAAGTCAGTCTAACGTTTCTTCAGAAAAGAACCATAGTTGATGTCTAGATGAACATTATGTAATCTACTAGAAACGCTCTAGGTAACACTTAGGTAATGGATCAATCAAGTACTTGATATAATCAGTGTCTAGTCTGAACACTCTAGGAACAAGCATGACTCGATGCAAAAGCTCAGGGCATGAACCGAGAACTACGACAACTGTGACAAATGGTGCGGGCTATAGATCAAGTGAGCGGTTGGCGACAAAACTACTGGAGGTCTCATCTCTCATTACTAGTAATCTAAGGATCACAGACTCCAGATTTGCTTTATTCTAGAGCTCGTGAGCATAGAGAAAGTTTTACTGATTGCCAAACTACACAGGAAAGCGGACAGCAGAGCACTAGAATTGAGTCTAGCACTGCCCACCAGCCTTCTACTACCCCAATGATGACCGACCCGAGCGATCCTCCGTCCTTGACCTTCTACGACGTACTGTCGCAATCTTGGCCTCAAACCTGGTCACCTTACACCATGCGTATCCTCCTTACCTTGAAGCATCTCGGGCTCTCGTATACCCACGTGCCTGTATCCTATCCCGACATCAAGCCCCTCCTCGAATCGCTGGGAGTTGCTCCTGCTGCTGGGAATCCCTCATACACTCTTCCGGCCATCACTTTTCCAGCCACTGCGGAGTCGAAGACTTATACCTTCATGGGATCTCTCAAAATCGCTCAACACCTTTGCAGCTCCACCTTCCGCCGCGCAAAGAAGTTGTTCCCTCAAGGTGATTTTTCCACTGCTGCAGCTCTAGAGTTTGAACACAAAGTCTTTCCCCAGATCATGTTAGAGGGATGGATGGAGCATGTCTTGCCTTTCACAACTCTGATCCTCGACCCGAACGGAGCCGAGTATATCGACGAAACCAAGCGAACGCAGTTTGGTCCTTTGGATTGAATTCCGTACTCGCGTGTTGGAACAGGAAATAGAGGCAGAGACTTTGGAAAAAGCGATCAAAAGGGCGGCCGTACCCATTTTGAAATTCTATGAGAGTGCGGGAAGAGCTGGATTAGGGAAGAAGGGTGTGTTCTACTATGAAGGCGAGGAGCCACAATACGTGGACTTTTGCGTCGTTGCAGCTATGATGTGGGGAGTGATGGTTAGGGGCGATATTGTGCTGGAAGCCCTTGACAATGTTGGCAACGGAAGGATTGCGAAGATTGTCAGAAAGTGCCTGGAGTTACTCGTCTGACAGCAAAATCCAGTGCCAAACTAGATTGGTAGACCTGATAAAAACTCTCAATTTGTTGGCAGTCTGCAAAATATTCCTTGCTTGATTCCGGTATATTGTACGTCGCCACGTTAGCCTTCATCATTATCCTCTCCTGTCCACCATCGAAAGACATCGAGAGCCAGAGGACTGTACGATTTGTCATCGTTTCTCGAGTTAAACTAGGGCTGGAAATTGAGATATGACTAGCGAGCTGATATTGAGCTTGTACTGTGAGTATGACCACTGCATGACCATCTTCACGTCGTGAGTAAATGAGATCGAGAAGCATACGGAGCTGCGGGACGGCTAGCTTTGCCAATGAATTGCGTGTCTACTACTTGTCCATCAACCAGAGGTCTCTCCAATCAACTCTTGGATGTATGTCCTCAGAGATGTGCCCTTGAGATCCGGAAACAGATCTCTCCCCAAGAGGTAGCCAAGGTATTCAGCATTACCAACATTGTTATCACCGCGAACACCCCACGAGTACTGGTACTCATACACTGCTTTTGGCAAAAAGTTGTCATCGCTAATCCCGACATCCTTCAGCTCGGCCAGCTTAGAGACGAGCTCTTGTTCCGACACCTATTGACATGTTAGTCGAGCCCCATAGAGATGATCAGAGTTCTTACGTATTCACGAGGGACAGTCTCGCCACTGACTTCCTCAAGAATGTCGTATACTTGGTTCATGGTAAGCATCTCTGAGTAGACGAAAACGAACTTGTTGAGTGTGCGGGGATCTAAAGTCGCGCGAGCAACATATTGGCCAACATCACGGTTATGAGTGAATGCTGACAAAACGTTTCCATCCCCGGGAATACGCTCGGCGAGACCACTGACAGCGTTGTCGATGCGGCCAGAAGGCAATCTGGGCAAGGTCAACTGATACCACCAGCCGACGTCGATGATTGTGTAAGGAAGATGTAGCCTTCTAAGATGATTGAGGACATCCTCTTTCTATGAATCCCACCATCAACCTCCTGTCCTCAGATCGTTATAGTATTGACTTACGATGTCTCTAAGCGTAGACAGTCCCTTGGGCGGAGCGACCGGGGCGAACATCGTGGGGACAAAGCGTCCCACACCAGCTGCCTTTGCAGCAGTCGCGATAGCAATCTGGTCTATGGTTGCTGCAATGGGAAGAATGGCGATGACTGTATCCTGACCTCTCAAAGCCTGGGTCATGTCCTCAATGGATCCGTGGATGTCGATCAATTGTACGCCAGCACCTTTGCGCTCCAGCTCTTGGACTTCTGGCTTCTTCGCTGAGGACGGTCTGACCAAAGCTGTGACCTGCTGCATCTCATCAGTAGATTCCTGCTGGTGATGTAAGTTCGACTGACAATATGCTCGCCGATAGCCAGAAGTGCATCAACGATGTACTTGCCGGTGTTACCGGTGGCACCAAGGACTGCAATCTTCATGTTGTCGAGGGATGGGTGCAACGAAGTTGATCAGTTGGCTAGCTGACGACTGCGGGAGATTCACTATCTTATAGCCTGCCATGCGTATCACGTAAACGATTTAGACTTTGGACCTGTCTCTAGCTTCACACGGTTCAACGCGCCGATCATCGTTTGTTGGCGCGGTCCATCGGTCGAACCACCACGCCGCCTAGATGCTCGCCGTTCAGATCAGTTCACCGCTCAAATAAATTCGCCGTCCAGATCAGTTCGCCGTCTACATCAATTCGTGAACTGGATCATATTCTGATTATGTTGGCTAGAACGGTGTGACCTCATCGTGATAAGTCATTTCGAAGACACATGTATATATACGGAACTTTCAGTGCTATCCTTTGTTCTCCATTGTCACATCGAAAAGTCATCACCACCAATTACTTGACACCACCCTCTACCACCTATCAAGATATCACCATGATTTATAACGGAAGCTGTCAATGTGGGTCGGTCAAGATTCAGCTCGAGGGTAAATTGAGCATTCCTCAGTCAAAATACCCAGAGACGAGTCGCTAAACTCTACTTAGCTAAGGAGGTGACCAAGGCGATTTGTCACTGTCTCGAGTGCCAGAAGGTACGGCAACACTACTGAAAAAGCAAGTGTATCCTAACCACCACCAGCGCACTGCTAGTGCTTTCTCTGTCAACATCATCGCCTCCAGAGAACACTTCAAGGTCACTCAAGGTACGATCTCGAAGCCGAAATTGTGACCAACCGACATAGCTAATCCTTTTCATAGGCCAGACCAAGACTTACGAGTACATGTCCGACTCGGGTAAGCCGTACATCACCAACTTTTGCGGCAACTGTGGTAGTACACTCTTTGGTGAGCCCCAAAGACTCCCTGATGTCGTTTCCATCAAGGCAGGTTGTCTGGACAACAAAGGTACCAACCTAGGAGCCATGGATGCTGAGGTGTACGTTGAGCGCCGTGTGGACTATCTGAGCCCATTCGAGGGTATGAAGCAGGTTGAGGGCATGATCTGAGTGATCTAGGAAGCTATCTGTAGATTATCAGGTGTGAGCGATTCAACTCGTTTGGCATTGAGATATGAGTTTTGGTGGAAGAGCCAGACAAGACATAGTTTGGCATCACACTTGTACACAGAGGACAAATCGCGCTATCAAGTCAGGCATGGAAAAGTCTCATGATTGTGCAAAGCCCGTCGTGAAATTGCCCTCAGGGCTCTCCTGAACAGATTGCTCTTCGTAGTCCATGTTCTGTTTACTGGAGTTTGTGCTTATGGATTTCTAGCCCAATGCTATCGTTGTCTTGATCATTCCCGACCTAACGATGGACGTTCCGATGGTATGGATGTTACTAACACTCAATGATGTAACATCAGTACTCAATGTAGAAGCTAACATATACGAGCGCTACGAGTCAAGAATGTAATCAACTACCATAGTATGATTATCAGTGTCATGTATAGTTCAGGAGCTGACATAGCATGCGAGAATACAAAGAACTATCCTTCCCCACTATTCCTCCAGGGCTTGGAGGATTCGATGAAGCCCCTCTTCTAGACTCTCAAAACTACACGCGAACACAATACGAAACCAGCCTGGCGATTCCGAACCAAACTGTTTTCCAGATGCTAGGAACACTTTCTTACTCAGCAATGCAGTCATCACCTGGACATCCACTGAATCGGTCGCTTCCAACGATCTACGTGATCGATATGCTGAGCCGAGATTGACCCAAAGGAAGAAGGCAGCATTGACGCCAGGCATATATGGGATCCTATTCTTTTGCGCCCATGCCGTGATATAACTGTACCGCTCACCAAGCCTGCGACGATTCTCGTTGGTGTAAGCTTGCACCCAGTCATTGTCCTCCAGAATATTTGCTGATACATGATCTGACATCGAAGAGACCGAACTATACAGTGCTACAGGGATAATTGCAGCGTGTAGCATGGGATTTTCCTGCGTGACAATAGCGCCCAATCGCAGTCCATTGGCTCCAAAGTCCTTGGACATACCCCAAATCACATGGATACGAGACCTGTCGACCAGACTCTCAGTATCTACGGAGAGGCAGGATTGGAAGGGTATGGCCGTGGGCTGTGCATCTACGGTGTTTTCCCATACGGATAGAGCATAGATCTCGTCGCAGATAAAGTGAATGTCGTACTCCTGGCAAAGGCACATGAGACCAAGGAGCACCTCACGTGGATAGCAGCGCCCTAGAGGGTTGTGTGGATTGCACAAAACAATTCCTCGTATTCTCTGGCCGCCCTTTTGTGCAGCAGTCAACTTTTGCTTGTACACCCCCACCGCATCCAAGCTTAGAGGATCCGTTAGGCCAAAGGTCACTGGGATGACAGTAGCGCCAGTGCGAAGAGACAGGTCCGGAATAAAGGTTCCATAGAAGGGTTTACCAAGAAGAAAACCATCACCCGGGTCTGCGATTGTCCATGAGAGGTGCTCTAAAGCTGAGCTGCAGCCGTTCGTTACGGTGATATGTGAAGGGGTGATGGGCATGGTCGGATGGAAGTTGAGGTTTAGAAAGCTAGCCATGGCGTTCTTCAATCGCTTCGAGCCTGTAGAACCATCGCCGTACGTGAAAGCATGGTTGCTTAGGTTCATAAGTCGGTGCACATGCTCAGAGAGAGTCTGATGCATGAGTGAGTTCTCTGCCACTCCCAGGTTTACGTAACCTGAAGGCTTGTCGCGAGGACACCATGTATCATCCAGTATCTTCCACATCAACGTGCCATCGCCAGGCAGAGCAGCAGCAGTACCTCGGATTGATAATGCCATCACAAAATGATCAGTGAGATGGATGGAGAAAGAATTGCAATTGACAAAGCTGCAAAGGATCGGGTGAGAGGCAATGATTGTTAGGGCTAATAAAGTTGATAGAAATAGGCACCGAGTGAGTCACCACCCCCTTCAACCTTGAGACAAATAGTGACTAACCAGAGCGAGTATGATGATCGACATGATCGGGCACCTCAAGTTTGATCTAAACCCCGAGACACACAGGCAGGTCGGGATCTTGCCGAGTTCGTCATCAGAAGACTTGTCAGTAAACTGTTGAGCACATGATTTGTTCAGCATCTGATTTGTTCGCTGGGTTCGCTGTGCGATGACATATGTTTGAAGCTCAATTTGAGTCTGCGGAGACCAGATCTAGTCTCCTACGTGTGGAGCGGCTCCCGTTGACTGGGCCCGCACTTCTAGAATCCGGTGCCAAAACCTAAAGATACAGATTCCCATAAATGGGAAACATCAAGCCGATTCCTTTCTCGAGATTTTTTCCCCAAGCACCAATCCTTATCAACATGGCTCCCATAACTCTCTACTTCCTCCAAACATCGCGTGCGATTCGTACAGCTTTCCTCCTCGAAGCTTTGGAACTCGACTACACCGTCGAGTACTTCAATAGGGAGGCTGACGGAAGCACCCCCGAAGGGTTTCGTAAGTCGGTAGCTGTCGGTCGTGCGCCAGCCATCAAGGATGGAGATCTTGTACTAGTCGAAAGCTCCGCCATTGCCGAGTAAGACTTTGCAACCTGCCGGGGATGAATAGAAAGGCTGATTTGTCCCAGATATCTGTGCGAAACATACGACAAAGACTCCAGGTTGATGCCTGCAGACATAGCCATGCGCTCTCAAGTCCGCGTCTGGATGTCTGCCTCCGAAGGTACTTTCCTCACACACGCCCTGGCTATCATGTACGGAAGCGGTGCGGCGCCAGAATCGGCTGGGAAACTTGAAGAGGGACTCGCTCCTCAAGTCCACCGAGACTTTGACTGGCTGGAATCAGAGCTCAAGAAGGGAAGTGGCAAGTTCTTAGTGGGAGACCACCTTACTGCCGCGGATACCATGATGGGATTCACTGTCGCTTTCATTCTCAAGATGGGACTTGGTACAAGGGGGAAGGAATGGCCGGCGGTTAGTGCTTGGTTGACGAACGTCGAAAGAACGCCTGCCTATCAGCAAGCAGTTAAGAAGACCGGTCATATCCTAGGGTAAATCAAACAGATCTTCACGTATTGAATCCAGAATTGGGCTTCTTGAGGCTTCGACGATACAAGGATGCAAATCATGGCGTGTCCTTGCAATACAGTCTACATACCATTTAGTAAGGAAACGCACAGTTCCAAGATGAGCTCGTGAATATAAGGGGAATATGACCATCTAATATGCTCATGTTTGGGTCTGCTTTCTCGAGTGACTATACTTGCATCCTATATCAAGAGCTGTGCGCGCACTGAGTTACAGTCACGTCAAGTTTGCGGTGAATCATACCTAAGGCAGTGTGAGCTAGTCCATACACGGCTAGCTGTTGTAGTGTCACTGTGCACAACTGGATCCTGGAGAGGGGTGAGCGAACAGTAACCTGAGCTTGATTGACGCAGCCTAGTCCTCGATCACGGTTTCAGATTGAGGTGCCATGACCGCAAACTTAAATGCTGTACTACCTCGGAGTATACATCTGTTCGCCATAATCAGGGCAAAGCGACTCATCGTGGTTCTGGAAGCCGCGGCTGTGTGAGCTTCTGCTTGCCCTGAACTCACAGTTCTACACTCACTAGAAACATTTCATAAGGGAAGCTCAGAGCTTTGATCTTCCTCAACACCAAGTCACTGTCTGTTCGACGAAGGGCAAAGAACCTGACGTGATTAATGGCTCTTATCCATGCAAAGGTTTGAAAGCGAGACCAAATCGATTACTCCAAAATTCGAATAGATGGCGGAGACACAATCTCGGAGCATTGTCGGGGACAGTGACTTGAGCCTTCAATCGTTTGCTTACTTCAGCGCAAGATGCCGTCAGGCGACTGTCGGGCAGCTATATCGGGCACTCTCACGTCCTCGGCGATATTGAGGATCAAATACGTGACACGGTCGTCACGCAGCGTGGCCTTATAAATTATACTACGACCTCCAAATTACCATCCCATCCAACTTCCTTGCTCAATCGCTGTGAAGACTGTCTTCGCGAATCCTCACCAGTGCTCCACAATGCCCACCATACTCGACGACCGTTATGGAGAAACCTACAACTACGATCTGGGCTCCTTCCATCGCACTGTAAGCACTGAGCAATCTGGCGCACAAAGATGGTTCGATCGCGGCTTGACTTGGAGCTACGCTTTCCATCATTTGGAGTCGGCAAGATGCTTCCAGGCCGCCGTGGACAGCGACTCCACCTGTGCAATGGCTTATTGGGGGCTTGCCTACGCACTCGGCCCTAATTACAACAAACCGTGGGAGCTCTTCGACAAAGATGATCTGAAAATGACACTCGGCCGAATCCAAGACGTATCCAAGAAGGCTTTGCTCTACGCTGCCAATCCTACTGAATCAGCGCTCGTTGCCGCGATCCAGGTCCGATCACCTACACATGTTTCAGACACAAACTATGCGTTTTACAACGAAGCGTACGCAAAAGCCATGTGCTCCGTCTACGAGACATTTCCAGAAGATCTGGATGTTGTCACCTTATACGCCGACGCACTGATGAATGTTACACCTTGGGCGTTGTGGAACCTCGATACTGGAGAGCCCAACCCAGCTGCACATACCTTAGAGGTCAAGCGATTGCTAGAACTTGCGCTGGCAAAGGATTCAGATGCTTTCAATCACCCTGGTCTCGCACACATGTACATACATCTGATGGAGATGTCCAATACTCCCGAGGCTGCAATGCCCATTGCCAACCGCCTCCGGCAACTTACACCAGATGCTGGACATATGAACCACATGCCCTCTCACCTCGATGTGCTTGTAGGAGATTGGAAATCTGCTATCGAAGCAAACGCAGCTGCTTGTGTCGCTGATGAGAAATATCGCTATTCTCATGTCGACAATACAAGAGACTTCTATACCATGTACCGCCTTCACAACTATCATAGTCTGATCTATGCTGCCATGTTTGCCGGACGCAAAGAAGTCGCGTTGGAGGCTGTACTCAGGATGGAAGACTCGCTCTCTGAAGGGCTTCTTCGTGTGCAATCACCCCCTTTGGCGGATTGGCTCGAGGTTTACTGCACAGTCCGCGTGCACGTCCTCATCCGATTCGGTATGTGGGAGGATTTGGTCGCTTTGCCTTTGCCTCCAGTAGACAAACAGGATCTCTATTGCACGACCACTGCTATGATTCATTACGGCAAGGGTATCGCGTACGCCGCAACAGGTCGAATCATGGATGCATCACGTCAACGCGAGCTCTTCCAGACTTCTTCCAGCCGCGTCCCAATTTCACGCATGATCTACCCAAACAAGTGTGTTGATATGCTGGCAGTCGCGCAGGGGATGCTGGACGGTGAATTGGAGTATCGTAAAGGGAACTTTGACGTCGCCTTTGCGCACTTGAAGCAAGCGATTGTCTGCGAAGACGCTCTGTTGTACAGTGAGCCTCCTGCTTGGACACAACCTGTCAGACATGCACTTGGAGCTCTGTCGCTTGAACAGGGAATGGCCCAAGAAGCTATCACTGCGTTTGCAGCAGATCTTGGCCTGAACCAGGACTTACCAAGGGCCAAAAGGCATCCTAATAATGTCTGGGCGCTACATGGATATCGTGAAAGTCTTGAAAGATTGGGAAGGCTTGTTGAAGCCGAGGAATACAGCGAGAAGCTCAGAGTAGCGAGGGCTAGTGCGGATGTCGAAGTAAATGCATCGTGTTTCTGCCGGCAGGGCGCAAACAATCCATAGAATGATCAAATCATCTCGTATCCTGTAACAGTTAGCTAAAAGTCTGTACCCTTGACAATGATTGCAACAGTCGTGAGATGTGTGGATATTCGTCACTTTATCTAGATGAGGTAATCGTGGCGAGGGATGCACTGCCATAGATGTACCCTATCCCGGAACTCTGAGGACGCGAAGTAGGAAGGAAGACAGATGATCAATTCACGACTGGATATCCGGAAGCATGGACAGGTACACAAATTTCAGTCTGATACTGGTTCGGCTTGCGAAGCTGTAGCTTGAACATAAATCCGTGCGTAAGAAAATGAGAGTAGAATTCTGCTGGCGCCCGGATATTCTATAAAGAAGTCGTCGACCTCTGCAGTCCCAGATCACTTTCGTGGAGAATTCAGCAATACCTAAACTTCATTTCATCACCAAGCTACCAGCTATGTCTCCATTAAGGCAAGACATAGAATTTTCTTCTATCGACGGAATTGTTTTGCGTGGTTGGTTCTACCGAGCTTCTGGGGATGGCGCGAATCCCTGCTTGATCATGACACCAGGGGTATGATATCTCGCGGCTTTACATCGCGAAGCACAAGCTGAAATGTATCCGGAACCATAGGTCGGAGGTCTGAAGGAACAGTTCCTACCAGACTTTGCCGATCGCTTCCAGTCTGCAGGCTATGGAGTCCTCCTCTATGACCACCGTAATTTTGGCTCCAGCGATGGCGATATACGTGGAGCAGTTGATCCGATTCAACAAGCACGCGATTACTCTGACGCCTTTGATTTCGTCGCCTCTTTGCCCGAAGTGGACAAATCCAAGGTCGTGTTCTGGGGTTCTAGCATGTCTGGTGGTGTCGCTGCGTATGGCTCAGTTCTGGACAAGCGTATGGCCGCGGTCATGCTACAAGTCCCCTTCACCTCTAGCTCAGCGCTTGTAGATGCGATTCCAGAGATTATGCCGCAAGTTTACGCAGATCTTGCCAACATCAAAGCAGGGGGAAAAGCGGGCATTTTCGAATTGTTCGCCAGAGACCCCACGGACGCAAAGAGTGGATTCTCGAAGGCCTTCAATAAGGACCCTGCCCTCATTCCATTCATCGAGATATTAGAACAACGCAAGATCCACTGGGCAGGAGACGTGGCCACGCAATCTCTGCCTTATCTGCTCAACTTTGAACCCTTGGTTTTGTTCTCCAGGATCGCTCCAGCCCCTCTTCTCATTGTCGCGGCAGACAGTGATCATACCTCGCCATTCAAGTCACAATGCGAGGCTTTCGAAGTAGCTTTGGAACCGAAACAGTTGGTGGTCCTCGAGGGCTGTGATCACTTCATGCCGTACTACGGGCAAACGTTTGAGAAGAACATCGAAGTGCAGATCGATTTTCTCAGACAGACTTTTGGCTAAGTAATCAAGACTGATGGAATGTTCATCACGCCGCGCGAGCTCGGATCTGGTCAGTCTCCTGCTCTACTGCCTGTGAGCCTGGATGGACAAGTGCGAGAGGCACGCAACGCGCGATACGTAATACGCAGTACGCAATACGCAATACGACGCAAACTTTATACGCAAAACAAAACACAATACATGATACGCATTTATATTTACATCTTGGCATCACTTGAGTATACCATACGTAATCACCTTGGAATCTTTCTGCATGATCGTATAAGTAACCTCCAGTGTTCCCAATTCGTGATGGAACACCCACAACCGTGGTCCACAAGTCGCCATGTTCAAATCATCCTGGTTACCATTACTTTTGCTATTCTCCACCGGATCAAACGCGAAAGAAGACGCGGTATTTGCTAGACAAGAGAATGGGATCATTCACCTTCGTTCTGATGGATCCGGTTCAGCTCAATTCATCATCGATCACGGACACGACGTGAATGGGTATACTACGTATCATGTGGTGAATGCATCCGGAGACACTTCTGGCCTCAGTATCGCACACAGCGAAGCAAGAGCATTGCTCAATCAAGATCAGGTACGTTTGAGAGAATGATCGTTCATCTAGAACAGCATCTGACGCAAGTCTAGAGCGATGGACCGATCGCTATGTCTGCCACCCAGCAGACCTATCGAGTTCAACATTACCGAGAATCTACAATCAACACCACTCACACCAGCCGCCTTCTGCAGGGCGGCGTTCGATGGCAGCTACTCTCGTTATCTTCACCTGGCGATTTGATGCTTTCGAATGTTGGTCTCATACCCGTTGACCATTCCGGCGAAGCAGAAGGTGCCTTTGAGTGTTCGAATGCCAACTGGACAAACGTATGGAACGCCGGTGCGCGAACCGTGGACTTGAGCATGATTGCCGCGAACTCCATTCCTGAATTCTGGCAGATCCAAAAAGAAGGTGCTTACATAGAAAGTGCAGCACCACAGCCATGTGCGGTTCTACAAGCACAAGCCTTGACAACTTACGACTTGGACTTTTCCGTGAAACCCATAGTGGGCGGGTTCAGTTTCAAAGTGCTCAGCGACACACTCGGCGAAGGCATCTACATCTGGGTTGATTTCTCCAACTCTTCGATCTCGGCTTTCGATGGCTCGACAGAAGTTGGCGGTCCCCTGGCACACGCTTCCTTGAATAGCACTGGAGATTTCTTGAATCGCTGGTGCCGCGTTTCTGCTTCGATTGGCTTGTCGAAGATAGAAGTGTACCTCGATGACACACCAGTGCTGACATTCTCGCAAACTTCAAAGTTTTATGGTTCGTTCGGAATTGGAGCTGCTAATGGTCAATCAGCGCTTTTCAACAATCTATCAGTAATTTCGGCAGGTGCAACAGTGTACTCCTCGAACCTGACATCCAGCTCTGCTCTCAAAAACTTTCTTGTTGGTACCAATCCTCTGAACATGATTGTCGACGGTGCCCGTCGAGATAGAATTGCATATGCTGGTGATCTGGACGTCGCTGCACGCACAGTAGCAACCAGCAACTTCCAACTCGAGTACATCAACAACACTATTCAGCTTCTGGCTTCCAATCAAATGACGGCAGGCTTTTTCGTTCCAACTGTCAAGATACAACAGTCGCCGAGACAAGAGCTAATCAACATTAACATGACCGGTTTGATTGCATATTCATTCAGTCTACTCAGTGCAATGGGTGAATACGTTTTAATTTCTGGGGACATTGCAGCCGCCAAAGCGTATGCGCCAGCGGCATCTCGTATGCTCGATTGGGCAGCGTCACAGACACTCTCGAATGGACTTTTCAATCTCTCTGATGCTAGCTTTGGTGGTGATTGGAACTATTACGACCCAGCTCAGGCGGGGATCGTGACAAAGCTCAATGTCGTCTATGCTCTTGCGTTGCAGGAGGTTATACCGATGCTCGCTGTTGCCGGCGTCAACACGACACAATACCGGAAGAACCTCGACTGTCTCCGAGCATCCATTGATGAGCATCTTTACAGCAACATCAGCAACGCATACATGGTCCCCGAGGCACAAAGTCAAGGCATCGCTCAGGATGCCAATGCCCTTGCCATTCTCGCAGACATCCCCCAAGGCAACCACACTAAACTCGGTATTTCACAATCAATGGCTCGTCCACTATTCGTCGAACACGGTGCTCTACCTTTCTCGAACTCAACCACTGGATTCTCCAAGATCATCAGTCCTTTTGCTTCCTCGTACCATCTACGTGTTGCATTCGCCGCGCATGACGCCAAGTCTGCAAAACACCTGCTAGACCATCTCTGGGTACCCATGACTTTACAATCCAATGCAAACTACAGCGGATGCTTCTGGGAAGCTTTGGATCTGGATGGCGAACCAGGATTAGGAGCCGGCACATCACTCTGTCACGCATGGTCTTCGGGCCCTACAGCAGAGCTGACTAGAAATGTACTCGGCATCCAAGCAGTGACACCAGGGTTCCGCAACTGGCGTGTTGCTCCTCAGTCGTTGGGATTGGGTTGGGCTAGGGGAAGTCAACCTACCCCATTCGGTAAAATCACTGTTGATTGGAGGTATGACGAACAGGGACTTGTCTCGATGAGTGTTGTCACGCCTTCGGGAACTCGGGGTACTGTCAGTTTGCCATCGCCTATGGTAGATTTGGCGATGAACGGCACCATAGTCACGATTGTCAATGGACGTGTTGTACAAGGTCATGATTTTGAGATTGATGGTGGAGAACAGTTCCAACTAACGCTGCTTGAGCATGGGTGGTCTATACCCTCTGTATAAGACCAACGTACGAGACTGCTTTACGCCTTACTTCAATCCCGCTTCTTGATGTGACGGAATTTGCTGACAACCACTGGGTCTAGCAAAGGTTTGGTGTAGAAAAGACATGAATGTACAATTATGTGGAAGGAGTATATAACAGAAGGGTATCAAAAAGAAGTATAGCAAGATGATGAAGAAGAGGATCGAACAGGAAATGGCAAGGAGAAACCAACGGCCATGCCGACAGGAATGGCAATGGCAAATGAGAAGAGAAAGCTCGGAACACGAAACGTCCAATTTCACCTCTCGAGATCTTCACCTTCCAGAACTCTTCTGGCCTCATCAAGACGTCTCCGCAACCATCTTCTTCTTTCCTCACCTCCAGCACCAAGTTGCAACTCTCCGACTACTTCTCTCAGACTTTCGACAAGAGTGTAGACTAGAGCCTCATCTTTGCTGCCTAACCCTTGCCCCTTTGTAGGATCCAATATAGCGGATACGGCAATGGTGGTAGCAGAGGGAGAGATTGAGATGTATTGTTGACCATTCTGTGCAGAAGCAGGAGTGTAGGTAGGCGGTAGAGCAGGGCTTGGAAGACCTGCCTGGGTGGACGGATGGCCTCGAGTAGGTTTTGTCTGCTGTTTCGAATCATGAATCGACGTGGCAGATGTAGAGCGAGAAAGCCATTGAGCGATTGAGACTTGGTGACCTTCTTCGGCAGTCTCGAAGGTGGCGATTGTGGCTAGAGATTCTGCTGACAGACCTCGTCGGTGCTGCAAACGAGAAGGAATCTTGACTTCTTCGATGTGACGTAGTGCCTCTGGTGTCTCTGGTGTTGATGGTGGTTGTAGCTCTTCGTTTTCGGCACCAACAGTAGTTGGATCTTGGTTGACGGGGTATGCGCGTGCAGTCAGACATGAGTCAGAAGAGCTCAGTGATGTTGTACGAGTATGGCGAGTAGGAGTGTTTGGCTCAAAACTGCCGGTTGCAGAATGCAAGAAGAACTTTGAATAGTCAAAGGCGTCGTCGCGATCCTCGTGGCGTGGACCAGAGACGTCTGTCGAGGACTCATGGGCATCTTCGTAAAGACTCGGGTTCGAGTGGTCGGTTGTTGTCGTGGTTGGGGTCGAGGTACGATCTGTGCTGCCAGAGCCAGAGTGTGGCAGCGTGTAGTTGTCATCGTCGTCTTCGTCGTCGTCCAGATCTTCCTCTCTCGGCTGAAAGTCAGCGTCGTCGTTGTCGTCAATCGTCTCGGCCGACACCCAGGCACCTGGAACATTGCTGGCCTTTGTGAGGCGCGCAAGTCTCGGTCTGGGCGAGCCTGTTGCGCCAGGAGATGTGTCGGCGTTGTTCAGAAGACAAGATTCTCGCAAGTTGTTTGTGCTTCTTCTCCTGAAGTTCTCCTCTTGGGCCCTCTCTTTCAAAGTGGAGATTCTGCCTCTCAGTTGCATCATCTGTTCACGCAGATTGTGGGCCGATGTCTGGCTTCGCACGCTCTGCTCTTCCGAGACGGTATCGAGTTGCGGGTCTGGGCTCAGAGGGCTCCTTGGGTAGCGCAGCAGTTCGGAGCTGCGAGTGTTGCGGACGGGGTTTGTTGTCCATGAGGGATTGGAGTTGATGTTCATGGACCTGTAGCGGCGGTCGTCGGATGGGAGATTGGAGTCGCTGAAGACACGGACGTGCTGGGGGCTGTTTGGCTGAGGGTTTTGTGGCAGGTAGCGAGGACGTGAGAAGGAAGTGTTGCGCGTAACGGGAGTCGTGGTGAGCGAGGTGGCGCGCTTGAGGTTTGCAGCAGTCAAGGGAGTGACAATCTCGCGGGCTCCTCGTAGGTTTTGGTCCATGACCTGGTCGTGTGTCAGTTCTGTTCTGTTGATCTAGTCTCAGGTACTCTCTGGACATACATTGAGACGCTTCTTTGCATTGGCGAGAATGAGCTCGGCGCGCATCAGAGTCACATTGGACTGCTCGGCCTTCAGGACGTGATCATAGGCCTGTTCCTGCTCGCTGGGCGTGTCAATGTCAAAGTCGTCCTCGTCAAGCGTTTCGGTATCCGAGTCCAGACTCGACTCGAAGCGTGGAATCTGCATATTTTCCAGGTCGTCGGTGAGGACGCTGCTGGCCGCATAACTGTGTCGGCGGGCGTCATAAGGCACATTGTCGACATTGAGAGACGGCGACGACCCAAAGCTCGCAAGAGGCGATTGCGAAGGTGTTCGGAGATTCGGCCGCGACTTCCTCTTGTTTCCAAGCGTCTTTGTTGTTTGCGCCTGCAGGTACGACGGCGACGGCGGTCCTTCTGTTTCCTGTCGCGCTTCGTCTGCCACGTCCAGAACAAACATACTCGGAAGCACCATGTCCGGGTTGGTGAGTGTCGGCGAAGGCGGTGCCGGCAGAGGTTTGTCAACACTCGCTGTTGTTTTGTTTGTGTGTGTGTACATGGTTGCGCTATCTCGTCATGCATATGCATCCAAGTTCCACCATATGCACGAATCCCAGTCAAGTAACTCAAGTTCAGCTCTCGGCGCTGCTTTAAGACTGCACTCTGAACATGATGCGCCGCCCTGCAAACCCGCTGAACCATGGCCGTTGCCGTTGCCCGAAAGACACAACCCGTCCAGGCCCCTCCCAAGAAACTTTCTGGAGAAAGCTTCGAGACATGTGGGTCCCCATCCAATCATGGTCCTTCTCGGAGATCACCTCCCTCGACCCCTGTCAATCATATATCACATTGGCGATTTTGGCGATGTCGCCTTTCTCCACTTGTCGGATCTCAAGAGGCATTTTGCTGTGGTGTCTGACTGCTAAGAGCTGGAAGCCGTCTTCACAGCATATATACCCCCATGGGATGTCATCGTCTACGCTTACCACAATGCGCTGTCCAGTGCGGTGTCTGGATCCAGCAACCGGTATGTACTTGTTATTAGATAGGAAGCCCGTATCTGGCACCTATCGGCTGATATAGGCAGGCAGACAGAACCCGCTTTTAGCCGGCTTTGCAATTTGTTTTCTATCATCTTTTCGAGCGAGCAACAGCTCTGGAACATTAACAGCAACACAAACCCTCCATGATGTGTGCAGTGCGACTTTGTTTCTCGTGACTGATACTCTCTTCAAGAATTTAGCCTTCGGTATGCACATCTCGGATGGTCTAGGTGCAGAATCGAACATGCACGTGGAATCTGCGATCGGCTTCTCCACGCGATGGATCCTTCGCAACCACCGACGACTTTCTTCCGACAAGGCTGCACTTTGTACTCGAGCACATACACTCACACGTTCGAGAGAAACGGCACCGCGACTATTGGAAAATCTGGTCTTCCAAATGTTTTCTTGGAGCACTGGACTGAGAGAGCGGAATGAATGTCGCACTACTGCAAAAGTCGAGGTGCAGAATCATGACGTTTATCCACTCGGGTTCCCCATGTCTTTTTCCACGACAGTCCGTCTCCTGCAGAAGGGCTGACAGGGCAGGCCTGTATGTTGCATCATGTCGCAGCCACTCACTCGTGTCGCGGTAGGTTACATGTGTCTCCCGTGCGAATGGCTGAACGTCAAGTATCAAGAATGCCCATGACACCTTCTCCCGTCTTCATCATACCCAGGGCTGCTCGTTGTAGGTTTACCAACTCTCCTTTCTCTCTTTCTACCTCTTCGGACTAGGGCCAAGTATAGCTGTGCAACTCGCTTTTCACAAGCAAGTCTTCCTGAATCTTTTTGGTCAGCGATACCTATCTGGCTTTTCACCACTGGTGCACCATTTGAACATAAGATGCAAGAGACGGACCAAATGCCACGGCGACTTTCGAAACGACATTTACCATCGATTTTCAGAAGCGGAAGGAAGTCTCCAGGGGTGGAATCGACGTTCAGCGCGTCCAACATCCTGCCCAGGAAGGTGCATCAGCACTCGAATGTCGCTTCCGCATTCGAGCCTCCACCCGAAGTTCCAGAAATGCCGTCGTCGCGTGCGGGATCCGTCTCGCCATTGCAAGCATCCATATTCGATCCCGTTGAAGAAGAAGAAGCACACGAAGATTATCACACCGAACCTACGACAGCACCTCAGTCTGGCTCCGGAGACGAGCACGAGTACTACGACCTCAAACCTCCTCCTCCCACCGTCTCGCACTCGAACATGGAACACCTAGCAACCCGCTTCTTCTCTGTCGACCATCTCAATATTATTCTTCGCGACCAACAAGCATCCACCCGCTTCTCTCGCTTCCTCACCCAATTCCGACCTTACACGCTTCCCGCTCTCGAGAGTTATGTCGACACGCAAAAAGCCGTTGCTGCCATAGAATACGCCAACTCGCTCGCGGATAACCTCCCCTCGCTGACGGGCGATATTCCAAGGCCTGCAGCCGTCATGGGCAAGAGCTTCCAAGAAAGATCTCGCTTGGTCGTGCAAGAGCTGGTCGACGATGCACTGCCGGCATATCTCACACATCGCCTCGTACAAATCGTGACGGATAGTCTCGTCAAGGAGATTACCGGCAACATTGCGCCCGTCCTGCGCGATCTGATTCCCTCTTTGGCCGAAGTCTACTGCATCAGCGATCCCTCGCTACCTGACAATCCCATCGTCTATGCCTCTGAAGGTGATTCCCTCGTCTCATCCTCCCTCAGCCATCATGCGCTGACCAGAAACAGCCTTCTATGACATAAGTGGTTATCAGAAAGATTTTGTGATTGGTCGTAACTGCCGCTTCTTGCAGGGTCCCAAGTCGTCCTCGGCCAGCATACACCGATTGATAGAAGCCTTGAGGGCTGGTCAAGAGATTACCGAGACACTTCTCAACTAGTGTGTCTGCATCTACAGCCGCATGCAGTGCTTGTGCTGACGTGTTCACAGTCGTCGAGATGGCATACCCTTCATGAACCTCCTCCTCATCGCACCGCTGTACGATAATAAAGGCAACGTGCGATACTTCCTCGGTGCTCAGGTCGACGTCACACATCTGATTGAAGGCGGTAAAGGTATCGAGACTTTTGAGAAGCTCCTGGCCAATGATCGCGCCGAAGAACGATACCGTGGTCGGAGCAATCGCAAGCCAACACAGGTGCTGGGAGAGTTGGGCCAGATGATGAATGACGATGAGCTGGATGCGATTAATATCCGTCAACGCAGTCAGTCACGCAGCTCGACACCAGTTTCCTCGCGCAATCCTGCTGCTCCTGCTCGACGCAGTCGCAAAGTCCTTGGCATGGACGACACTGTCGAACGTGGATTGTGGCCCCATCCTTCTCTCGGCCCTTCTGGACGTCTGCCTGGTGTATACCAGAATGTGAGTTTCCTTGTTCTTTTACCTCTAGCAGGAATTGACGTACGTCCAGTACCTTCTTGTTCGACCCTACCCATCCCTGCGCATTACCTTCACCTCTCCGGCCCTCCGAATTCCAGGCCTTCTCCAAACTAAGTTTATGGAACGCCTTGGAGGACCTCAAGAAGTCCGTGACGGCGTGCTAGACAGTCTTGCTCATGGAACTCCGGTCACAGCAAAGGTGTCCTGGCTGTCTACGCCAACAATCCCTAGCAGCTCTCATCGAACAAGCATCGAAGGAAAACCACGTTGGATCCACTGCACACCCATGCTCGGAAGTGATGAGAAAGTCGGTGTCTGGATGGTCGTCATGGTCGAACAGGAAACTGTTACAGGCAATCTCACCAGACCATCCGAAGTCATCAACAACTTCCCATCGCCACCTCCAAATGTTATGGGCAGATCATCGCTCGAAACTCCTGTTAGAGGCGGAGAGGGGGCGAGGAGTCCGAGATTCAAAGCCGAGACTGGGAAATTGTATGCCGAGTACTTGCGGCGCGAGGGAAAGGCGACACCTCACGAAGGATACACAGAAGAGACGACCGGTAGTCCCAGGGAGGCGAGACCGTTCCAGGACTTTTGAGTGCCTGTTGAGAGGAACGGACGGGTATATTTCGAGGGACTTTGGAATGATCAGAGGGCTTTCTGCTCATCCAGACTCGCCTCGAGGACGGAAAGGGGTGGTACCAAATTATCCTTACCTGAGCGGAGGATTGTAACAGTAAAGTACAAGATATTCATACTACAATGACCTATGGCCTCCCTAATCCTCTCTTTCGAGCCATATCTACCGTTGAAACTTACCTTCAACGTCTTCATTACGCACCAGAACTGGGCGCTATTCAGAATCCAGAGAAGGATAAAGCGAAGGAGGAGGGAAGATAAGGAAAAAGCGAAGGGAATGGAAAGCAATAGAAAGTAATAAGAAGGAAAGGAAAAAACAAGGGAAGCAGAGGAAACAAGTAAAGGGAAAGGAGGAGAAAATCGGTACAAAAACGACTATCTGAGATCTATACCAAAGTGATATTGCAAGACAGATGATTCCGTAATGGGTAGAACGAGACGTGTAGGTGTGTTGCAACACGGAGATGCAGGAAGTGGCAAAAAGGGCAGTGGTTGAGCGACGCGGCGCAGATCAAACGAGTGAGAGGTGACTTCCTCACGTCGATCCAAGTCAGAAACAACAAGCACGACACAACACAACACAATACAACATGATTACTCACAGTACATCATCCTCAAGAAAGAGGGCTGAAGGAAACTCATCCATTCTTCTGTGGAAATAGAACCGAGACTGCTAAACTACTGAAATTCCACAAAACAAGACATGACCCAGTTATCCCACCATTCATGCAACCATGTCATTAAAAAAAAACTCGCAAATCAATATCCGAAAACGACCATTCGACTGATGCAAAAGACTAGAGAAGAAGAAGAATCATCATCTAGAGTTTGGCGCCTTTGTCCTCAAACTCAGCCAAATCCTTGACAGGTCTCATGGCTTCAGAAAGAGGCATGCTGGCCTTGAAACTTCTGACATCCTCGATTCTGATGGCAGTGCCGACTTCTTTCTTTTGTTCCTCGACCCTGAGTTCAGAGCTTGTGGCGCTGGCGGTCTCGTCTTTGACACCCTGAGGTTCTTCTGTCGTCTTTGTTGAAGACTTGGTGCTTTCGGTATCCTCAGACTTGGCTTGCGCGAGCAAATGGGTGGAGATCTTTGCACGAGTCTTGGAGGCGGGGTCGATGTGTGTGTTGAAGAAGTCGATCATGTCTTGCTTGGTGATCGTCTCAATGTGCTCAACGTCACGGTACACTGTTGATGTGGTCAGTAAATGTGGTCAATAGTATTCAGGCAAACAAGACTTACCGAGCTCGAAGTCGAATGCTTCACTAGTGACGTGATGCCAGAAACGACCGCTCTCCTGGTTGAGATTCTTCATCTTCTCCAAGCGCTTGTTGATCAGAGCTGTCTTGTGCGATTCAAAGTCTTCGTCCTTCATCTTATTCCTGAGGTTGTCACCGAAACTGTTCAGGAAAACGTCGATGCGCTTCTCGAGGTATTCGGGTGATCTCTCAGACTGAATCAGCACACGCCAGCCAGAGATGGCAGTGAGCATCAACGGCATGGACTGAACGACATAGCCGAGCTGTTCCTTTGAGCGAAGAGTATCGAAGCAACCCTCGTCTGACATTTGTGCGAATAACAGAAGTTTGGCGCGGTTGGCACGATCAGTCAAAAGACCAGTGAACAGCTGGTAGTCAATGCAGTGGTTGACATTCTGAGGATCCTTGAGGGTACGCTCGTAGACAAAGTTGCTGCCTTGAGGAGGAATGATAGAGCGACGAAGAGGCCACTGACCAGCAGGGAGAGTCTTGGGCTTCAGAATAGACTCGACCAAATCAGTCATCTTTAGTGCATCTTCACGGTAGATGTTTCCATGGGCAAGGACCTCGATGTGCATCTGGTTCAAGACTTGCGGGAAGAACTTGCGGATGTCATCGGCAGTAACCTGATCGAGCTCCTCTAGCAGTTGATCAACGATGAAGCCCTTCTCGGCTACAAGCCATCTGCTGTAAGTGCTGATCTGTTGGAATGGCTGCTGGTAGCCAAAGTTGCGCCAGCCTCGTAGAGTGCGGTCTTTGACAATGTCGAAACGATCGTCCTTGACTTCCAGATCACGCATGCCCACCAAGACCTTTTCGAGGAGAACGGCCATCTTGTCGTTGTAACCACTGATGGTTACGTCGAAACCTTGAGCGTGGTTTTGGAGATCATACTCAAGACCAGCAAGCTCTGCATCATAAGAGTACTCAGTCAAGGAGTCTTCAACCAGGTCCTTGTACAGCTGAGTAGTGACAGCGGTGAGAGCAGACATGCTGACCAAAGGCGATCTGAAAAAGATCTTGACGTTTGCCTTGGGGGCCCAGAACTGATCATCCTTCTTCCACCACGTACGAACATTCGCATCGTTACGGATGAGCTTTGGTGCAACAGCAGGCTTCTCGACCTCCTTCACTTCAACATCGAGACGGGATGGCACAAACTCGTTCTTGGCGGGCATGTGCAACTCAGATGGACGCTGAGATGAAGGAGCTTTGCTGGCAGTCTCCAAGTCCTTCATGAACGTCTCGGGCATCTTCTCGTACTTGTACTCGGTACCGTACCACTGCTCCTTCTGGTCCCAGTCACCAGGGTATTCTTGAGAAACGAGGGTAATACGGAAGTTGTCAGGTCGTAGGAAATCAAGACCACGCTTGATAGCGTCAGAGTCGAACTTCCAAATCAGAGACTGAGCGCTGAGCAGCTTGTCACGAGGGAAGGACTTTTGCATGACACCACTCAGAGCGCTGACGGTACGACTAGCAGGAATCTTCTGGCGGAAGCGGAAGTCGACCTCTGCAAGCTTGGCCATCTCATCAACAATCCATTCTTGAGGAGGCTGCTCCTTGACCATAGCCATGTACTGGAAAACAGCCTTGATGACGTCTTGGTAGTTTTTGAGACCATCCTCGGTAAGGCGGATGGAAATGGAAAAGTGTGATGTGCCAGGACAGATGTTCATGGGACCAGCACCGAGGCCGTTGGCCCAACCCTTTGCCTTGATGTATGCGAGGATGGAGCCGGGACCCTCGTGGCCGATCAGATGACTGAGGTACTTGGCAGGCTGAGACTCCCAGAGATTCTCCTCGTCAGCGTAGATAAAGTGCATGTCGAGTAGGCGCATGTCCATGACGGGCTTGACAAAGATCTGGGTGCCCAGCTCGGCGTCAGTCATGGCGGGTACGTCGTCCCAGCGTAGCTTGGGGAGGTTTTGGTTGGGCACGTCCGAGAAGAGTTCGGTGACCCAAGACTCGAGCTCGTCCAGCGTCTCGCGGCCAAGAATAGCAAGCTTCATGCGGTTTGCCGAGTAGTTTGCGCGGTAGAAGTTGATGAATTCATCACGGATCTTGACGCCGCGAGCGATGGGATCATCATGCAAGACTTTGTAGTTGCCGGTAGAGAACTTGTTGAAGGGATGTTTCTTGTTGGACAGACTCTTGTTCAGCTGGTGCAGGCGCCAGTTGTCTGCCTGCAGGTTCTTCTTGTTCTCCGAGTCGACGGCACGCAGCTCGCGGTCCAGAGTGTCTTCGAGGAATAGTGGGTGGATAAAGAACTGGGCAAAGCGATCGAGGGCGCCGTAGAGCGGAGCTTGCGACTTCTCGATGGGCAGGGATTCGGCGCTGGCGAGCGACGACGACTGGCTGCTGGTGGCGGTGGATGAGGCCGAGAGCTCAAAGTAGTAGTTTGTGTCGCACGAGGCGGTGAAAGCGTTTGAGTAGCCGCCGTATCGTTGCAGGTACTGGTTGTATTCGTTCTCGACGGGGAACTGCAGTCAAGTGTGTCAGCCTTTGTTGTCGTCGGTCTTGCCACCATCTTCACTCCAACATACCTTTTCTGTGCCCATGAACAGCAGATGCTCGACAGCGTGAGCCATGCCGGGCATGTCGTCGGCATCGCTGAAGCTGCCAATATTGACGTCCATGGCGGCGCTGGCCTTGTCCGTGTCCGGGTCGTGGATCAGCAGCGCCTCGAGGTCGTTCGGTAGTCGCACCACGCGGTATGTACGGTTGTCCAGCAGTGGCTTCTCCATTCCGTCGGTCAGGACGCTGGCTCTAGTCGAAGCGGATCGCTGAGGGAGCGACATGTTGGCTGCGCTAATTTGGACCATGGCGCCTGGAGAGGACAAGAGGGGGCTGCGCGAGTGTTGGCGATGATGACGCTGAGACTGGAGATGGGTCTGATGAAACTGTCTCGTTCCTTTGTTTGATAGAGCGGGTGATGATGTAGAAAACTGTCTTACTTTTGTCCAGGACTGCACATGCTCAAAGCAAGCGAAACGTTGAAGGCGAAGAGCTGCAGCATTCTTCGCCAAACACTCCAACAATACCATCCGCTAGCCACCCACAAGAAGTTGCAGCCAGGGGTAGATGCTCTCAGTATCCAACAAGAGCTTCTGTCTTGAAACACTTGTCTGTATCTCTCTCTCTCGCACCGTCTTGTATTCACACAGGCAGCCCTGTATCCACTTGCACTCTACGAGTACCTATCAATCATCCGTATCAACCGTCCCCCCCAATTCGTCATTGATTCTTGCGCTGGGGCCCTCCGCATACTATCGGACCCTGTAAACATCTTGCACAATCAAAAGCTTAATTTTTTGTGCTTTGTGAATCTTCTTTGCTTGCTTTCATGTCTACTTCATTCATGTCCTTCATCAACATGCCATCAATCTCTGCTGCTGTATCCTTCTGTGTGTCCCTGTCCTCTACCAATCAATTCAAAGGCTTGCTCGTCATCTTGCCGAATCAAGCCTTTTACCTTCTCCAACTCTACCTAATAATCTTGTGCACGCTTTCGTACTGTTCATGTTCCTGTGAACAATCATATTCTCATCCATTGCTGCCATCGTCACCCCTCACCGTACCACCCACGTTGCATCTATCGGATGTTCAGACTCTCATATTTGAGCCACGCGTTACGTTGCTTGTTGACATGGTCCAATCCGAGCTGATCACCCTCGCTGTAGTTCTCCGAAAGAATGTCGTCTGCAACCTCAATTAGTCATGTACATCTCAAGAGTCCATCCATCAAACTTACCATCTTCCAGAACCTTTGGTCGAGAGTAGCTTCCGTGTGGAATTACTGCAAACTTGATCTTCTCAAATTGCTTGCCCTTGATCCCTGTGCGCTTTGACAATCGCTCCTTGGTATCCTTGAAGATTTCACCCTGTTTAATCTCGTCAGTCTTTTGGTCTTCTTCTAGTCGCATCTGGACTATCACTTACTTGTTTGACGAGGAAGATGAATGGAACACCATGCGGTTTGGCAGGCTCTTTGTCATAGTGGAAGCATCCAATAAGAGATGGCGCGCCCTCTCTCTCCGCCTCTCGCTCTTCCTCCGGTAGACGCTCGGCATACACCTGCATGAACTCGTTCAGTGTCGATACAGGTGTGTCCAGGCTGAGGTTCTTGTAAACTTTGCCCGAGTGAGCCTCGTAGAAGCGAATCTGCTCAATTAGCTCATCCGGTAGCTTGGCCTTTCTCTGAAATACTGGAAGGACGTCTTCAAAGGTACCAATCTTGGGAACGAGGCAATCGAACGTCTCTTCCTTTGTCACTCCTTCAGGCAGCCATGTCACCTTGACAGTCTTGCGCTGTTCCAGGTCTGTCAAGCTCATTTCCAGAACTTCATAGTATAGCGTGTCGGGTGACTGGTTCGTGTAGCCATAACCGCCACCATATCCACCAGCACTCACGCCGGCCAGAACAGTGTGTACTGTCGTTGTAGGCGTGCGTTTTACAGGTCCTCTAGGCTTGCCGCTTTGGGTGTTGACGGTGGTGAAGCGCAGGTGAGTAGGGTCGACTTCTGTCTTTGAGATGGCTGACAAGTGCTGCGCTGTCTTGGTCGCCAATGTGTCATAGCTATCCTTCCTAGAGAGATACATC
>SWBH01000015.1:0-37653 GCA_024195465.1 Aureobasidium sp. EXF-8845 | reverse complement strand
AAGTATGACCTACAAGTGGATCGCAGAGAGCTACGGTTTCTCCTGGTATCACTCTCATTTGACTCTTCAAGCATATGAGGGTCTCTTCGGTCCCATGTACATCCATGGTCCCAAATCTGCCGACTTTGATGTAGATGCTGGTCATCTTATCATCAATGACTGGTCTCACATTCCTGTTGATGATATGTACAACGATGCCCAGGTTGCTGGTGTAAGAACCATGGACACTGGACTGATCAACGGTATGAACATAAACCCTGTTGCTAAGGAAGGCTCGCCTGCAGGTCAGCGTTACACTGTCCCGACCGAGTTCGTCCCTGGCAAGAAGTACCTGTTCCAGCTTCTCAACAGTGCCATTCAGTCGACATTCAAGTTCTACATCGATGGACACAAGTTCACTGTTATCGCTGCTGACTTTGTCCCCATCGAGCCCTACGAGACCACCGTCTTGTCTATCAACATTGGTCAACGTTACGAGATTATCGTTGAGGCTGATCAAGAAGTTGGTGACTACTTCCTTCGATTTGACAACCAGAACGCTTGCGCTACTACCACCAACTCGGACGACATCAGAGGTATTATCCACTACGCAGGTAGCCCTGGACTTACTCCGAACTCGACCGCCCACACCTACCCCCGCAAGGATAACGGTGTTGGTGGCATTCTCGGTACTTGCGAGGATGAGCCTCTTGCCAGCTTGGTTCCTATCCTTAAGAAGACTGTCAGCTCTCCCCACCAAACTGTCCAACACGATGTTGCTGTTTCCAACTCCAACGGCATCAATCTCTACCGCTGGTACCTCGACGGAACTACTTTCCAGTCCAACTGGGGCGATGCAACTCTCTACAGCATCATCAACAACGATACCATCCCTACTTACTCTGGCGATCTTGCCATCTCTACTTCTCTCGGAGAGTGGGTCTACGTGATCATCGAATCTCCCGTTCCGCTTGGTCACCCCATCCATTTGCACGGTCACGATTTCTTCGTCCTCGCAGCAGGATACGGCAATTACGGTAGTGGTACCGTTCTCAACCTGAACAACCCTCCCCGTCGTGACGTCGCCTTCATGCCTGGCGATGGCCCTACAGGACAAGGCGGTCATCTGGTCATTGCCTTCTTCACCGACAACCCCGGTGTCTGGCTCATGCACTGTCACATCGGTTGGCACGTAGCCATGGGCTTTGCCCTCCAATTCATCTCAGGTCAGGAACAGATCAAGGAGACTGTCGCCGATACCTGCCTTGTCAATGACGTATGCAACAACTGGCGTCCTTGGGCTCAAGAGAAGGGTATCTATGTCGATGACTCTGGTGTGTAAACTTCCTGAGTCTTTTGGTCTAGATGATCACGACTTTTCTTATACAGTTTTGTTTTACGACTTCTCTTCTTTAATGTTTTTGAAATGGTTGGTGGGGAAAAATTATACCTTGGTGTCCTGGATGGATGGATGGATGGATGCACACTTTTAGATATTTTAGATTTGTTTCCGCTAGACGATTAGATTTGTTGCCGCCTTTTGTATATATGCGGACTGAATATTTGTTACTTGTTCTTACTACAAATCTTTGTCTTCCGTGACTTCTCATCCGTGACCTTGTTCAGGTTCTATGTGAATTTAGTCGTTATCCTCCAACACCATCACGATGACTACCTCAGAATATCATCTTATGCAGAACAGGAGTCCCCAGCATCTCAAACACAGCAAGAACCACCACCATTTGCAAATGCAATAATCCAAACCAGATTGCCGTCTTCCCAAAGCACAACTTTGCAGCTTTGCCATATGCCTCCAGTCCAAGCCCTGGAGAAACTTCTTGGCCATTAGGATTGGTTTCTACCACGTCCTTTGAGCCCGCTTGTTTGATTTCAGCGTGGATGTAGGTAGCGAAAGCAGGATATAGGATAAGCATTCTGAGACCGAATGCTGTAGCTATCACCACGCTATCCGCGAAAGCGATACCTCTGAGACTTTCCTGACTATGGACTGAGATTGTTTTGGAAATGTAGGCGGGTAGTTTGGTAGTCAGCCTATGAGCAAGTATGTAAACTGTAGTAGGCAGGAAAAGATCTCGGCTTGGGAGTGATATAATCCTTGTCCTCGCTGAGGGTTTGGTCGAGAGAATCGCGCAAGTCCAGCGGAGATGCAGGTTTGCGAGGAGTAAACCGATAACGAGGTGAGAGATGATGTTCCAAATCAAGGAGGAAGAAAATATGCCAGAGAGGAGCTCGCTGAGGATTATGTAGGGTACATTGTATGCGAGGCCCAGAAATAAGTCTCTACGCAATCTCCTGGGAGAGATAATGGCATGATATAAGAAGTCGAAGGTACCATGGTTTGAAAGTCTAGCAGAGGCCTCGCTGCGGCGGTCCTGCATTTTGGATTTGACCATCAAGGTTCCTGCTGTTCGGAGCATTATTTGGCGGATCTGAAATATATTAGCTTCGATTCGTTCAGAACAGAAGATTTTTGCAGCATGTATACCAAGTAATCCAATAATACTAAAGTGATGAATACTCCAGCAAACCCCACGGGATGCTTCATAGTTTGCCCATCTATTGTCTCACCGCTTTTGAGCAGAGAGCTGATACCCAGAAGCTTATCCCCTCTGTCGAGATCTGCTAATACATGCAGCAAATTGTGAGCCAGATGCCCTGTTAACATTGCCGGAGAACTTGCCATGACTGAGAGAGATGTGTTGGAAAAGTTATGGTGACATCTCTATGAAGTTATATATATATAATTGGCCCGAGGATGGACCGTCGCTAGATGTGGGTGTCCCGAAAACAGCTGCCTGGAGAACCACGTTCTTGATTGCTTCGGGCCGCTCGTTATTATAACCAATCGTAATTGAGTTTGAATAACGAGCGCGGCTTGAGTGATGTACTAGATGGTTCTCTGAAGTGAGTCACACTCAAAAAATACGTCATTGGTATTCCTTCGACCTTTACACCTAGGCTGCAGCGGGGTATGTTGTTATCCATGAATATATTCTTCACCTAGTCGCTCGCGTCTAGTAAAAACTTCTCAAAGACTTTATCACTAAAGGTTCCTGTCACAAATTTTGGCAAAGATCACAATGACTCTCCGTCGCATAGCCAGCGAGATAAAACATCTCCAAAATGATCCTTCCGCCACACGCTCTGCCCACCCCATCTCCGATAAAAACCTATACCACTGGACTGCCAAAATCATCGGCCCTCCAGACAGTCCATACGCAAACAGAGAATTTGAAATCAGGATTTATCTACCAGAGACTTATCCTCACATCGGTCCCCGAATAACTTTCATAACACCAATATTCCATCCGAATGTTTCTAGCAGAGGGCAAGTGAAGCTAGCGGACTTGGAACCATCACAGTGGTCTCCTGTTGTTACCGTACGAATGCTGCTGGTTTCTGTCCAAGCTATGCTTTCGGACGCGAATTTGGTTGATGGGTGTATACTGAATGAGGAAGCTGCGAGTTTGTATGTAAAAAATATTGAAGAGTTCAAGAGAAAGGCGAGTCAGTTGACAACATCTTCTGCCGTATAATTTAGATATTTTTACGAGTCAATATGCTTAGACGCCGTATCTCTTTTGACATTGTCGCGACTAGAAACATCTACTTCTCCTCAACATCGAGGTTCTTGAGACCCTCCTCGGCCTTACCAACGTTAACCTCATCACTATCAGCACCCTCGACATGACCATCAGGTTGAGCAACAACATCCTTCTTAGCAGCACCGGGGAACTTGGAACCCTTATCCTTCTTAGCCTTGACCTTCTTCTCAGGGGCAGGAGGAGGAGGGTAAGCCAATTTCTCAACATTCTGCCACTCCTGGTTGGCCTGGAAATCTGCTTGGATGGGTTCGAGAAGCTTGTTGAGGGCTTCGGTGACGGCGGGCTTGAGGATTTGAGGGGACAGGATGTCTTCGCGGTAGTCGGAGTGCATCTGTGCGATTGAGTTGTAGATGAGGGGTTCGCCTTCTCTGCGCTCGACGACGAATTTGGGTTCACCAGTTTGGAGAGCGGAGATGGGGAGAAGGACGAATTCGACGAAACTGAGGACACCGTTGTCTTCGACGACCTTGGGAGCAGCGACCTGTGGAATTTATGTTAACGTACATTCCATATTGCAGTAGTATGTCGCAAACTTACAGCCTTCTTGAGCTTCTTCTTGACAATTTCGGGACTGTCCAGAAGATCAATCTTCGAGTCAGGGTCGGAAGCCGACATTTTGCCACCAGTGAGACCTGGAAATCGTCAGCATCAGAAGACGTGGCATTGAGCAATGTCAGACATACCAGGAACCATCTGTAAAGGAAGAATACGATTAGCATGTTTTTCAAGTGAAGAGATACACTACCACATATCGAAGACTCCGATACCGCAGGGACGCTGTTTGTGGGTTGTCGGCTTGTGGTATACGTGCTTCTGTGTACGTACCGAGTTCATCAAATGTGCCCTCTCACGGAATCCGACCTTGGGCAGGACCTCCTTTGCCAGGGCGAAGATCTTTCTCTGATCCACACCACCGAACTGTGCATCAACGTCAAGGTACTGCTCATCCAAACATTGCATGATGGGGTACTATCTCAGAAGTTAGTTCTTGAGTATCTCCGCATGATTTCGATCAACGGAATACATACGATCAATGCGCTCAGAGGGGCACTGTCTGTTCAAATGTCAGTATTATGAAACTCCAGGAGAGATGAGAAAACCACTGACCGGTCTGCTTGACCACTTCGGCACCTGCTCTCTTGGCGTCATGTGCGCTGACAATGCTGTGGAGACGGTACTTGATACACGTTTAGTGGAGTCCGTTGCGGATCGTGGCTCAATCTACTTACCATATCCATGTTGAACTCAGGAGTAAGCCTGTATTCGTCAGTAAGATTTCAACGGCCGTCTCAGGGATGCAATGCAGCCGGTGATTCCAACGAAGCTCGGGTAGTAAGCAGTCCAGGGTCAAAGAACGCAGTACGTTCGGCCGAGGTCTCGCTATCTGCAAGAGTTGGCAAGACACAGCTGAAAAGTGCGCATCGCCCATCGATATCACCAGATGCAAACAAGACATGAACTTACTGGTAAGAGGAGCCAAGGACGAACTCCAGTCTGTAGAAAAGGATAAGTCAGTATAGAACTCTGAATAGCAGATGGAGCATAGGTGCGTGATCCTTGACTGTCTGACACAAGACTCACTTCTCAACGGACACCCCGACGGCCTTCAAGAGACTTGTGATGCAGTGGCGGTAGCTGTGGATTGGTCAGATTCAAGCAGACAATAGTTGTTCATGTCAAACTTACTATTCGGCACGGAACTTGACAAGCTCAATTGGTGCCTTGGAAAGAGTCAGCCGTCTGCTTGTAGAGGTGCGCCCAATACGGAATTACCTTCAAGTTGTCAAGGAAGCCATGGATCTTTCTCGTCGATTAGCAAATGTCAGACACCAGAAATTGCGGACCAACGTACATCGGCCAACAAGACCTTGACACGGCATCCAGCGCGAAGGAATGAAGCGATCTGTGTTGCGGGTACAAGATATCCACAGTGAGGACTGGAAACAATGTCAGTTTATGTCAATCTGATTGCACTTTCTGTCCCTACCGTCCAGTTGTTGCAGTTCCCCAGTACAAAGAGACAGTTTCCTAACAGGAGCCGATCAGATACACCGTGCGCTTATTGAATGACCCATTGACATACGCCTTTCTCAAGCTTTGCCTTGATGATATCGGCACCAAGCACTTCCTGGAGGTCCGAGACGACTAGAAGATGATATGTTAGTCGTGACCCTATAGAACGAGTAGAATATGTGGTGTATATGTTGTGTTGTGGGGGTGGAGGTTTCGGGCGAGGTTTTGGAGATTCGATGTTCTTGTGAGGAGTGGTGAGCATACTCAAGTCAAACTTCTCCTGAGGAGTTTGGGGGTTGATGTTAACACTAGGCATTTTAAGATATTGCGCAGTGGAATGATGGGCGGCAAATATGTTTAATACAGACGACAGCTTGTATACCAAAACCAAAAAATTGCGGAAGTGAGGTGGATGAGGACTGCCAAGAGATCGAAGCCGTGAGTCAATACTGTGCAGACATGCATAAGACGCACAGATGATGCGGCGAGTTATGCCTTTGCAGCGGAATGTCGCGCGAGTCGTGTACGCGTAACGGCGGTGCGGTCAGGGACTTGATGATGACAATCCGTAGGACCATCTCGGTGGACAGTTACAGCCGTTTCAGGAGCTGTCGCAACAATTCTTTTATTATAATCTCCTTTCAGAAAGAATGAAACACAACTGCCTTTCTTCCTTATAAGTACTACTCGCATGAACGACAATGAACGATACACAGCACGCGACAGCGAACTCGCCGCTCTCCGTGCATGACGCTATGCAGAATATCAACAATGACCATGATGGGAAGCAAGAGACGCCTGTCCATGACAAGGCGACGCCAATCGAGCAGGATGATACAAGAGTCAATGGGAACCCAGCTGCTACAGAAACAACCTCGACTGCAAGCATGCAGCTCCAGGACATGGCCGACAGAGCTCTACATTTCCTCTCACATGCGAGCAATGAGACCATCGGAGCCTGCATTGTTGGTCTGGCTGCTACGACCTACTTTGTGCTGGGAAGAGTAGGCCTTGTGTTGATAGGAATCGTCGGCGGTGTAGCGCTGCATGCCACATGGGATGCTTCGAGCTCTTCATCCGACAGATCCGCCGCGAACGAGGCCGAACAGAAGAAGCGACGAGAAGTTGGTCTGGATGTCGTTCGACGTCTTTTGTTGTCAAGAGAGAAGCAAACAGATGATGCAGGCACCGACGACTCGGATGACGAGGTCAGACAATTGGCTTCCAGCAAAGTCGACTTTTCTTCTTTCCGCCCTGATACGCAGGCTGCTCTGAACGTCTTCACCAATGCCGTCATCCGCGACTATGTCAAGTATGCAGTGCTGTCTTTCTCGTCCTTCCATACCCATAACTGACAATGCCACAGCTGGTGGTACTCGCCTGTTCTTCCCGGCGAAGACTCATTCCCTACTGCCTGTCGACAGGTCCTGGTTGGTTTCATCGTTTCCCTGTCCAACCACCTCTCCCGCAAGCGACCCGTCGATACCTTTCTCGATTTCGTCACCAATTCGTCTTCCATCGTCATCGTCTTCCTCAATGAGCTGGCTGCCGCCCTCAATGCATCGCCCAATTCAACCTCCGAAGACGCCGTCCACGCCTACCTAGAAATGAAACCCGACAGCAGTCTCGCCAGTATCATGGACTCGAAACATCAAGAGAAGAAGCTCAAGATTGTCGCGAATGACATTCTTTTGAAATACCTCGACAACAAAACATACATGTGTGCCCCTGCTCAGATCTTTCTCAAGCAGGTTCTGGCTAAGCTGGTCTTGTCCATGACTGTCGACAGCTGCTCTAAGCCAGAGTTCATCAACCAGTGGATTGTCTACCTGCTTGAGGATGGCGAGCCCGAGCTGATGGAGGTCATCGACGCTGGCGTTGAAGGCTCTGCTGTCGTCAAGAAGCAGGTTTCTGTAGATGAACAGACAGACAGGCTCCCATCAAGCCCCGAGACTGTTCGCGAACACAGACGCAAAGCCAGCCGCAACAAAGCTGAAGAAGCAATGGACGAAGCTATGAGAGAAGCGCAGAGGCTTAGTCAGCTGATCGCTGAAGAAGACGCAAAGAAGTCCATCGACGAACCTTCCACTGTTTTCAGTAGTGGCGAGATCTCAGAGACCACTACCCAAGGCATCATGACTCCTTCGTCCTCCCAAGGGGATGCTGATGAAAGCTCAAAGCCGGATGCGTCAAAGTCTTCGCCCACTACCAATTCGACAAGGCAATTCGAAGACTCGAGAAAACCATTCACCAGCTTCGATCAGATGTTGCCAGTCACTAGTCCCACTGCTTTAGCTGGCCCGGAAGAAAAGCTCCGCCTCAAGCCACCATCAGTCCTGACTCTGCACAATGCTTCGATCAACATCTTCGATGATGCTTCTCCCGGCAACAAGACTGTCATTCGGTCAAAACCTAATGTGGATTATATGATCCAGATCGAGCCCACTTCGTCGAGTTTCCCTGGATGGATGATTGTTCGCAAGTACACAGACTTTGAAACTCTGCATGAGGTTCTTCGTCGCATTTCCGTTATCACCGGTACTCGCTTTACCGACTCTCATTCCAACCTGCCTTCATGGAAGAACAACACCAAGCATGCACTTCGCAGTGATCTGGAGAAATATCTGAACGATGCAGTTCGTTTGCAGCCCTTAGCCGAGAGCGAGGGTATGAAGCGTTTCTTGGACAAAGATGGTGGTGCTTCACGCTCGCCTGGAGGCGGCAAGGGCTTCGGCTGGCCGACCCCCGTTGCTTTCGATCAGATGGGCAAGAGTATGATGGATACGTTGACCAAGGCTCCTACGCAAGTCGCTGGAGGTGGCAAGGCAATCTTTGGTGGTGTCACTAGCATCCTCGGTGGCAAGCGCAATTCTGTTGCTACAAACCACAACGCTAGCCGCTCATCCATCTCGTTGAACCCTGCCAACTTCCTCGAGGATAGTTACATGGGTAGTGTGAGTGATGCTGGTGTCGAAAGACAGAGTACAGACAGCGTCAGGAATATACCTGCACCTCTATCACGCACTCCATCCATGTCGAAACGTGTCCCTTCAGCCGCTCTGTCAAACCACAAAATTGATCAATCAGTCGACTGGAAGACTAGGCCCAGCTTCTCGACCCCTCGTACATCCTACCAAGGTACAAGGAGTGGAGAGCTCAGTCGTCCCTCGTCTTCGCCGGGCCTGTCAAAGCTTGATACTGGGCTTAACTTACCTCCGCCACCTTCGGATATCCCTGATGATTATGCTTCACCAACAGCAGTATCTCATCAACCAACCAGAATCAACGATGACATGACCTACAGCCCTCCTGACAATCGCCCGACGTCTTCATCCAAGTATCCTACTTCTGGCACAAGATCACGACGCACGTCCAGATCTCCAGAAGCGAGTTCGACACGCGCGACGCCAGCCGCTACGCCAGTAGCTACTCCGGCAGCCACAAAGACAACAAAAGCCACGCCGCCCATCTCAGAGCAAGAAACACAAGTGGCAGTAGAACTACTCTTTGCAGTAATCACTGAGCTTTACACCTTGTCTTCTGCATGGAATATCCGCCGTACTCTACTCAACGCCGCAAAATCGTTCCTCCTCCGACCCGGTAACCCACAACTCGAAGCCATCCGCCAGATGATCCAAGCCAACGTCATTGAAACATCCACCTCTGACGCCTCCATCGCTGCCCATATCCTCAAGATTCGAGAAAACTCTCTGCCCACTGAGGAAGAATTGAAAGCTTGGCCAAAGGAAATGACAGTGGATGAGAAGGAGGCGTTGAGAGTCAAGGCAAGGGTATTGCTTGTGGAGAGGGGTATGCCTGCTGCGCTGACTAGTGTTATGGGAGCTGCGGCTAGTGGAGAGGCTTTGGGGAGGGTGTTTGATTGTTTGCAGGTTGAGGGTGTGGGGAGGGGTGTTGTGTTTGGTGTTCTACTGCAGGCATTGAGGGCTATCGTGCAGTGATACTGAATTGCGTAGAGATACCCCTTATTTATGTTTAGAGTAGAGTAATGATGTGGCATGCGAAGTGTGAGTGAGCATTAAACTCGACTTAGAGTGTTGCGTGATATAAATGTTTGTATTAGATATTAAGCTATATTACATATCTAACCAAGACCACCACCACCATCCTTCTTTAGGTGTCTTCAACTCTTTACATCCCACACTTCTTAAGGAACCCACCAATAAACTCATAGGCACCCATGGCAGTATAATGCAAATTAACTCCATGACCAGTCAACGGAGCCAAATAAGTGCCATTAGCACTAGCAGCAGGATACAACATCTTAATAGCAGCCTCAGCCTTATTCGCAGGATAAGAGCAATTTCCGTAACAGAAAGGTAAATCCGCATCACCATTTACAATCGCCACTGGACCGGTAAAGTTGGACGCTACACCAGCGATAGCGGCTTGAGTGAATAGTTCGCCAAAGGTGACGGATCCTTTTGATGCTTCTGCTGCTGCCAAAACCAAAGGGGAAAAGTTTGGAGAGCGGAAGAAACCGTATTGGTTGCTGATTGCTGAGTAAGAAACTAGGTATCCGTTGTTGAGGGTGGAGAAACGGTAGGGTTGGTTTATGGAGGCGATTTCGAGGTTTAGGGCTGTGATGAAGGGGGCAATGGCTGATTGGTTTGTGGAAAATCCAGTCAAGATGGCAGCATCGAAGGTAGAAGGGTGAGAATGAGTGACCGATTGTGTGATCGCTGAGCCAAAGGAGTGACCCACTCCAATCACTGTTGTGAAGTTTTTGTTGGAGAAGGTGGAGCTGCGAAGCATCAGGGCGAGTTGGTTGGCGATGCTGACTTCGAGGGGTCCTTGGACGGTCTTTATGGGGTCGGGGGTTGAGGATTGGCCTACGCCGAGGCGGTCGTAACTGAAAGTTGCGTAGCCTTGCTCGATAGCGTAATCTACGTAACTGTATCCAGGTGCAAAGTCCCAGTAGTAGCGATCGAAGCCAATACCGTGAGTGAGGAGTTGGACAGAGCTGGGGATGGAGCCATTGGCGGGCATACAAAGAGTAGACGCAATGGTGTAGTTGCCAGAGACTGTCTGCATGCCTCCCATGATACTTTGGGTGAAGGTCGAGCCTTGGGTGATGAGCTCGAGGAAAGTATCGGTTACTTGAGACTCGTTGGCTGGGATGTTGAAGTTGAAGTTGACATTCTGGGCAGTGGCTTGGACGGAGACATCGCCAGAGACACAAATGGCGGCGCCTCCACGAGAAGGTTGGATAGTAGGGTTTGTGAATCCTGCAGTGTTGGGTGCACAGAGGCCGGCAGGGATAGCACCACCAAAGCTGGCAGTGTAATCAGCGGCAGCCAGGCTGGCGAGAGCGAGTAAAGTCAATCCAGACATGATGAGTGATTGTGATAATTGATCTTCTCGAAGCAGAGGCGAGCCATTGTGTATTTGTAGCTCATGACTTTGAGCCCTGGATGTGACGTCGATAGTGATTGACAGTGCGACGTGATTTGGAATGGACCTTGAGCAGCCAATGGTCCACTGGAGAGGTTGTCGGAGATCACTTGTGAGACATGGATATCACATCCCGCGTAGCACGGAACCATTTTACCCATCGATAGTGACGTACCATCTTGGGTGCAACGGGAGCTAGAGATTATGCTCTTTTCAACCTCACCTGCTGCTTGTTCATTGTCACATTAAAGACCCATGTGTATCGATGCTCTACATTTGCGACAGAGTCTGGACCTTAACCCACTGCAAGATGTGGTCATTGATGTATCAAGAGTATTGTGATCTCTTTCTCAGTATATTCAAGACGAATTGAAGTTGTGATCGTCTCCCGCGGCAAAGTGCGGAGAAGTCCTTTCGATTACTCGATAAAGTTGAACGACTCGATATTTGTCAAACCCAAGTGTGGCCTGAGGACATCCCGTCCCGGTATAAGGCAGGCAAGGAGATATGCAGCAAGATTGATAAGTCGGTGTTAACGAGGTGGCCGTGTGCATAGACATGACGAGAATATGTCCGCTGTGGTCATGAGTGTCGTAAATTCATGATATATGTATGTTTACTAGACTGAGGAGCTGTATTGAACATATGGTCCGGGAATATCATATGTAACGGAACATGTTGTTCTTGACGGACCGCTTCATGGAGACGGGTTGGCCATCCTCATACTCGACTCCAGCATCACCACCATCGCCAGACGCACCAGCCATCTTCTGACGAAGCTCCTCGTCCAACTCAGCCAACGTCTTGTGCTTTTTCGGCTGTTCAGACTTTTCAACCTGAGATTGTGGTGTTGACTGCTTTTGAGTCTAATCTCGTCAGCTCTTGGACCTCGAGTTTTGTTTGAGACTCAGTGCAACTCACGTTTTGTGTATCTGTCGGGGAAGAGGCGGACTTAGGGTTTGAGCTAGCTAGACGAGTCTGCCTGAGGCACTGTGCTCGCGAAAGACTTGTTCGTAACAGAGCTCTTTGCGATGATTTCAGGAATAATAACGACATGTTTCTGGTGTGTTTGTGTGAGGTTAGAAAGTGAACTCTCAATATTCTCTGGGTTCATCTTTGCTCTTCGCCCTTAGATTCAGACGTCACCAGCAAGTCATCGAAGACTAAGCCAGAAGGGGATGTCTACACGTGACTCGGCGACAGTTCAAGCTTGGCATTTGAGGTTGTAGGTGTTGCGCAGTGCTGCAGTCGACACTGTCACTTTCTCAGTCAATCTTTTATACAACCGCCAGCATGCCCGTCGTCAAGGGAGGAGTCTGGACCAATATCGAGGATGAGATCCTAAAGGCCGCCGTCTCCAAATACGGTCTCCAACAATGGGCTCGAGTCTCTTCGCTGCTTGCGCGCAAAACTCCAAAGCAGTGCAAGGCAAGATGGTCCGAATGGCTGGATCCTGGTATTCGAAAGATTGAATGGACAAAGGACGAGGATGAGAAGCTTCTGCATCTGGCCAAGTTGATGCCTACCCAATGGCGCACCATCGCTCCTATCGTCGGAAGAACTGCAACACAATGTCTGGAACGTTACCAAAAACTGCTCGACGATGCAGAGTCGCGCGAGGGCGATGAGTTTGGTCTTGGAGGTCCTACCGGAGGCGAAGCTGCTGCTCCCTCAGCGGAAGATGTGCGCAAACTGCGTCCTGGAGAGATGGACCCCGACCCGGAGAGCAAACCCGCCCGTCCCGATACTATAGACATGGACGAAGACGAGAAGGAAATGCTGAGCGAGGCTCGTGCGCGTCTGGCCAATACTCAGGGAAAGAAGGCAAAGAGAAAGGCAAGAGAGAGACAACTCGAGGAATCAAGACGTTTGGCTGTCCTGCAGAAGAGACGAGAATTGAAGAACGCTGGAATCAACATCAAGGTTGTCACAAAGAAGAAGGGTCAGATGGACTACAATGCCGACATTCCTTTCGAGAAGGCTCCGGCTCCTGGATTCTACGATACTGGAGAGGAAATCACCACAAATGAACAAGAGCGCGACGCTTTCGATCCCCGCAAGCAACAACGCAAGCGACAAGGCGACCAGGACGACAACCCCGAAGACCGTAAGCGCCAGAAGAATGAGAAGGGTGGAAACCAGGCTGCTTTCGCTGCCGCTGCAAAGGCTGGACGTGAGCAAAAATTGCGCGAAGCCGAGCGCAGCAGCAGACGTCGCGGTCTCGTCTTGCCTACTCCTCAAGTCAGCGAAAGCGAACTCGATGATATTGTCAAGATGGGTATGCTCGGTGAACGCGCAAATCTACAAGCCGGACAAAGCGACAACGAGGCCACTCGTGCTTTGATTGGCAACTACTCGGACGTCGTTGGCTCAACACCTCTTCGTACTCCTCGCGCTCCTCAAGAAGAAGACCGTATCGCCAACGAGATTCGCAACGCCAGAGCAAGAACAGAAACACAGTCTGCCTTGTTGGGCGGTGACAATAATGAACTTTACGAGGGTGATGCCACAACTGGTTTCGGAGGTGTCGCTCCGAGCAAGCAGGCAACCGCTACTCCAAACCCGATGGCTACTCCCTTCCGTCAGAACGGCATGGCTGCAACACCGCGTGGTCCTGGTGCTACTCCCCTACGCACACCTCGCGACACATATGGACTAAACACTGGAAACGGCATGCAGATGATCGCACAAACACCACGAGATCTTCGCCTACAACAAAATGCTCTTCGTAACGACATCAAGAGTAAGCTATCCGCCCTTCCTAAACCGAAAGAGATGGACTTTGAACTTGAATTGCCTGAAGAACAGCAAGAAATTGCACCTGAAGCTGAATTAAGCGAGGAAGATGCTGCACGCCGTGATGCCAGAAACAAGGCGGCACAAGAAGCACTTGCGAGAGCAGAGTTCAAGCGCCAATCACAGGTCATCCAACGAGGCTTACCACGACCGAGTGTGGTTGACGTGGATGCCATGCTGAAGAACGCCGCGGACGACACAGACCCCATCAAGAGCGATATCAACCGTGAGATGGCGTTGCTTGTTGCAAATGATGCTCTCAAATTCGGCAATGCCAAAGTTAGAGGCGCACACAAACCCACAACAGCGTTCTCAGATGAGCAAGTCCAACGAGCACGTCTTGACATCGCCCTGGAAATGGGCAAAGACGAGCGGGGTCGTGCTCTACTAGCAGAAGGCTTTGGCCAGGCTTGGGAGAAGGCGCACGAACGAGGCATGCTCCCTGGTCTTGCTGGTTATGCAGAAGATGAGGTTGACGAACACCAACTAATGACAGAGGCCTTTGATGTAAGTTCTCCTTGACGACAACAGTCTAGCGTTTACTGATTATCCACAGAATGTCCAATCTCGAATCATCTCATATGCTGAAAAGGGCAATACATTAGAACAGAAACTTGTCAAGTTACACACAGGCTACATGATTAGGTCCAAGACTTTGCGACAAAAGATCAACGAGGCAGCGGATTTCTTGGCCAAGACTAGTATCGATGTCGACGTTAAGAGGATTGCAGCAGCTGCTGAAGAGGCTGGCTTGAACGAAAGGCTGGAGAAGATTCGCGAAGAGGTCAACGTCGTTGCGAGACGAGAGAGGGAGGCACAAGGCACATTCAGGGAAAGGAAAGAGGAGTTGAACTCACTAGTGACAGCGTAGGAAGTCCTATCATAGGCTCGAGGCTGTTGAAAACGAACAGATCATTGTACAATTCGCATACCCAAGAGAAATCGATAATTGTGTCGAGTGTCATAACACGTGCGAACCGCTTTTGAATCCTCGAACAAGCCATCCAGGCAGCAGTCGCGACCATTGAGGATCACCTTCCTCGTTCAGCAAAGATAAGCTTAGTAAGCCACCGGCGACATCGAGTGCCCCACTTCTCCTTGACCACATCGTCCCTCTGCTCACACACTTGTTCATACAAATCACAGAGCAGACCAGCATTAAAGCAGGCATCTTTCCCCCTCTAACTTAGAAAAACACAAACTCACAACCATGACTCCTAAAATAATCTTCCACGACCTGACATCTCAAAGATGGCCTGTTTCCTGGTCTCCATTCACAGTCCGCACAACCCTATGTCTAAACCTCTTGGAGCTTCCCTACGAACACCATGAAGTCTCATATCCAGACATCGCAGCCACCCTCTCTTCTCTAGGTGTCCAACCAGAACCCGAAGACATTGGCGAAGAGATCCAATTCACTCTCCCCGCCATAAGCATCAACGACGAAACAATCATGGGCTCAAATCGTGTTGCCGAGAAACTTGCTAGTCTGAAACCTGAATATGAGGAAAAATTGTACCCCCAGGGCAAGAAGTCGAGGGAGGTAGTTGAGCGATTCTCAGAAGAAGTTTTGTCTAAAGTCGCGAAAGCCATGGGTGGGATGAGGAAACATGTCATTCCTTTCGTACCTCTGTTCCTTGATGATAGGGGTGCTGAGTACTTCTACAGAACTAGGGAGAAGAGTATGGGCAACCTTGTGGAAATGAGAGAGCAGGCATTAGAGGAGGAAAAAGAGAAAGGATGGAAGGGATTGGTCAAAGAGGGCATGGTGCCACTTCTAGAATTTTACAAAGACTTGGATGAAGGAGAAAAGAAAGGCGTGTTTGCATTTGGAGGGAACGAACCACAGTATGTCGACATATGCGTTGTGGCAATTTTACAGTGGTGTATTTGTGCTAGAGGGAAGAAAGAGTTCATGGAGGCGTTGGAGGAAGTCGGAGATGGGCGATTGGCCAAGATCGTTGGGCACTGCGAGCGTCTTCAAGGACTTGATAAAGCCTTGGTAGGGAGATATTAGTCAGTGGAATGAGTAGCACAGTGTCGTTATATACTTAATGAAACTCGTGGGAATCAAGACATGTCCATCTAGAGCATCTATGTTTTCCCATGACACGCCTTGGCTCCGCACCTCATACTTCAGGAGCAAAGGATTATACGACCTAGTTTGAGAGACTCGAACGAGTAAGTTCAAGTATAGGGGGACTACGACCCTTCAAGAATTCGTTATTTGGGCTTGTATCTTCCAGGTACATGTCGTCTCAGCCTAGCCCTATCGCATTGGCGGATCTGGCTAGCTCGTTCATCAATCGCGCGAAGCTTTCCGTCAGAGGAGAACATGTCTTACGTTCCTCTGCCGTATTCTCAGTCAACATCCGCGCCGTCATCTGCATGACCTTGCTGGCCTTGCGTAACGGTAAGTTTTGAGACTTTGTGGATGACCCATTTTGACTCGTTTCTGCGACAAATCCAGAGTCGAGTAGACAAGGTTCTCCTTCGCCGAGGTTGATGAAACGTCGTGTTGTGCTATCGTGTTCTTGGTTGAGGTATATGATATTCTTGACCTGCAGAGCAGTGTCTGGTATGGCGTCCCGCCTCTGACATATACTGCTAATGATCCCATAAGCCCAGAAGACCAGACTGGCGTGGTAAACAATTACCACACGCCATTCTCGCATCGGTCTCGTGGGAAGCCTCTGTGCGGCTCGGATGAGTTGACCAGCATGCCAGACCGCTCGTCTTGCTGATTTCGACTGTGTCCATTCTTCTAGCATCGGGTAGACGCGCTGTGCGGCTGCCACGCCATCTTTGCCTGCAAATGCTTGCAGTGATGTTATGGGTGCATGCAGAACCATGTCCAGAAATTCTCGAATCAAGATCATGTCTCCAGTCACATCGTTTGGATTCAGTGTTGATGCGAGATCCATTTCCTGTCGTAGCTTGTTGAGTATTCTCACTAATCCTTCGCTACGCGAAGGAAGGGAAATGGGTATCTCGCCACCGTCTGGATGCAGCGACATGCGTAGCAGATCTTCGACTTCTCGATGTCCCCAGATCAATCTCCAAATTCCGTGTAATAGGACATCATTACGCCACGTAGCATCACCATCAGCATGGCGATTGCCTTCGCTTATCAAAGTCCTCATATCTTCGGCGAGTGAGAGGCCAGATCGTGTGTGTTTGTGTTGCGAGCTCTCAAGGTACAAGGCTTTCCACGTGTCTGCATTGGTGGCTGACCAAAGAACATCTCGTTCAGGATAGGGCAATGCCATCTCCCCAAATGACATTGTGGGGCTAGACATTTTCGTCATAGAAATTTTCGCGTCGAAGAGGAACGTGCGGTAACATAACCTGATAGGATGCGTTAGTACAAAGTCAAGGATCTGTGTGAGTTGACAAGAGCGCAGTGTCATTACAGTTTCCTCGACTCTTGCTGCACCCATGCATCCCATTTCTGCTGCAACTCCACACCCTCGTCAGTCCTTTGAGGCTCGATGGCTGGATATACATCCTCGCGAAGCCATCCGGCTCGTCGTATAATGGTCATGCTAGGACCCGTAGTGGACTCTGCTATCTCCATCATACATTTGTTACCGCTCCAGATAGCTAATTCCAGTATGAGTACTGCAGCCGGTCAAAACCCATGTCATTACAAGAAACATAACGAGAAGGCAGAACTAACGCAGTGCTTGTAAGAGTTGGGTATCTCGTGATAAACTGTTGTCGCCATACCACTGTTTCAAACATTGTCAATTGATATCGAGATAGACAGAAGAGTCTTGTACTAACGTTATCAATTACAGCGGAGCGCACAATGTCGACCATGGCATAACCGAGCTTTTTCATAACATCGACAGGCGTTGAACAAGCCCCATGAGCGAGAACTGCAGCCAATAGCTCAGGACGTATCGAGGTCGGGTTGAATGTAGGGATATGTATCCAACCAGCGGTCTGAGAACGAAGGAAGTGGTGAACCAGCCCATTCAGTGAACCGATCGACGGGAATGTAGACACCATCCTAGCGAGATGTTGTTTGGAGCAATAGGTCAACAAGAGTCCCATGACTCTTTCGCGATCTGTGAGCCCCATCTGCTTCGCCGAGAAGTCAGCATCTGGTTGGGGTATACCTTCCTGACACGCCCAATCATGAGGTAGTGAGAGACCGCCATGTTCTGCAGATCGATGATCATGAGAACTAGGAGACCAGTTCCACCCCGACTGTTCAAAAGCGTTGGCAGCTGCACGGAAGGCCTTCTGCTCAAGCGCGTTCATGTCTCTACTGCTGTCTCCAGGATCAGCCTGGGGCATGAACGTATTGCTATTCGTTGGTGTTGAAAGATTTTGTGTACCGGTGTCTTCGATATGCATGTTTGCATCAAGATAGTCATCCCAGAATCCAACACCCAGATCCTCAGCAGACATAAGGACTGGATAAGTGGTTTCCAATGAACCATTGTCGAGCAAGCTTTTCAGAAAATCCGCATACACTTCGCTGGTCTCTATGAGATTCACATCATTCACATCAGAAGTCGGTGTAGCCGGCAATGCAAAGCCACACGACACGGTACTATGACTGTAAGAGTCTGTTGCGGCTTGAGACGTAGTGATGAGTAGAGGCGTCTCCTCTGAATTCATCACAGGCTGTGGCTCAATGTGCTCGTTCGGTAGATCGGAATTTCCTGAAGTCGAGATGTCTGAGATTGCTTGCGGCAAATCCTGTAGGTCCAGATCTACCCCATCCTCTGCTGGAGAGATATCAGGCTCCTCCGAGCAATCGACCTCACATGTGATGTTCCTGTTCACACATCGAGGACAAGGCTTGCTGTCTGTACATTTGATCTTAGAAGCAGCGCATTGCTTACAAGCCTGGTTGACTCGAGCGACCATTCCAGGTTGAGATCTGGAGGTTCTGGAGTAGCCGTAAGGAGTATGTCGACAGGCATGACGCTTCAAAAGGTCTCTGTTCATCTCTCAGTCAACCCAACTCTTCAACCACCAATCAGGGCATGTTTACATTCTTGAAAACTTCTTCTCGCAGAACTCGCAGTTGTAAGGCTTTTCAAGGGTATCTATTCAAGAGATCAGTAAAACAGCTCGAGAGTCTGGAGAAGTCAACCCACGAGTACGAACATGCCTCGAAAGGTGGTCTATGCGAGAAAATGCTCGTTGGCAGACGGTGCATTGAAACAAGGGCGTAGTAGCTGGTACAGTCTGAGCTTCGGCAGCCTGATGCGTTGACATAGTGGTGTCGTGGCTACTACAGAAACAACTAGGGAGCTCGACAGAGCACAACCACACGAGGCAAGGGGAGATGATGTAGGGTGTTCAAGAGTCCGGGCAAGTGCAATATGCGGAGTATACTTGCGGGGTTCATATTTGACCTAACTTATTCTGGTAGGCTGTAACTGCTCGGAAGCAGGAAGTTTGACATCCGGTGGTAGCAGACAGTCACTGAGAGACACAGAGTTTGGCAGAGAGCCTGGAACATTTGCATGACGAGATATGCATGCTGACCATGTTCAACAACATGCGATGCCATGAATGATCGAACAAGATATCAATACGGTCAAGGATCCAGCGAATCAGAATAGGACGATGAACTGCGGTCTCTGTCTTGAGTCTTGGGAGTCGATTTGATGCACGAAGGACGTGTTGGTGGGGAAGTGGCGGAGCAAAATGAGGGGCCGAGCGAGCCGACTGTCATTTTCACCACGCCCGATTATCTCTCTCCAACCATTCCGAGAGTCTCAAGATGATGGAATTTGGCAAGTCTTCAAGAGTCTGCGAGATCGGCTCGTTAGTTCCATGGAGAGGTACAAACATGACTCTTATGTAGTCATCTGCTTCTGCCAATTACTCGTTCCACTTTATTGCAGCATCCCCGAAAATGGCTTCTGGACCAATCATCAAGTCGGTAGAGCCTTTACATGTCGGACAGTTCTTGTTCGTTCGCATTGAGACCGACAATAACATCGTTGGATGGGGAGAGGGAGGAGTATGGGGTCACATCGAGGCCGCAGCAACGGCTGTCACACGCTTCGCCGAATACCTGGTTGGCAAGCCTGCATTTACCATTGAGCATCACTGGAATGTGATGCATCGGTTTAGCTATTTTCAAGGTTTGGCTATCAACGCCGCCATCTCCGGAATCGATATTGCTCTCTGGGACATCAAGGGCAAAGCACTAGATGTCCCCATCTACGAGTTGCTGGGTGGCGCCTGTCGCACAAAAGCTCGTGTATACGGACACATCTATGAGAAAACCATCGAGGGTGTTCTGGAAGAGTGCAAACGCAAGATGGACATGGGATACACTGCTTTTGGTCACATCAATCCCTTCCTCGATGAGGGTAACGACCAGGTATACTTCAAAACTCACGTCAAGAAGATGCAAGATGCAGCCGAGAACGTTCATCGAATGCGTGCTCTCGTGGGAGACAAGGTTGACCTGCTCATTGAACTACATCGTCGTCTGACACCAGCAGAGGCCGTTACTTTCACCAATCTCATCAAGGACGACAATCCAATGTTTGTCGAGGACCCTATCCGCCCTGAGAATGCTGATGCTATGGCTCGTGTTGCTGACCGTATCGCGGTACCTATCGCCACCGGGGAGCGTTTCTTCACAATCTACGAGTTCCAAGCTTTACTTAGCCGAAATGCTCTTGAATACGTACGTGTCGATGTGGCAGTATGCGGAGGTATCACCGGGGCCAAGAAGGTCGCTGCCATGGCAGAGGCACATAACTGTCAAGTCGTTCCCCACAACCCGCTTTCGCCTGTTGGACTGGCAGCTTGCCTCCAGATCGCTGCAGCTATCCCGAACTTTGCTATACAAGAGTATGCTACTGGGTTTGAAGCTGGTGTGTTCACTTCGACTATCGAACATCTTGGTGCCAACATTGTCGATCATGTTCCTGAAGTAAAAGATGGCTTCGTGGACATCCCTACAAGACCTGGACTTGGTGTCAATGTGATTGATAACGCTCAATCAATTCGTCCGCCTTTTGTTCAGCCAATCAGTATGAGACTACACACAGATGGATTCGTCGTAGATCAGTAGTTTACTTGTAACGTCGAGAACCAGATCTTTAGCTCTTGCCCTTGTACCAAGTGAAATCGATATGTCGTATCAAGTATCAAAGAAATCTTTCCTGGTGGGAGGTTCGGGTCCCCCATGATCCGCCGGGACCTCATAGTCGTAGCTAGCGAGTCAAAAGCTCACTCCCCCGCAATCCTCGTTCTTGACTGGCATAATCTCATCATGCCTCGCATACTCGTGTTCGGATCCGGTAGTGTCGGGGTACTCTACAGCTTCCTACTGCACAAGGCAGGTGCACATATCGTCTGTGTATGTAGATCCAACTATCACGTTGCACAGCTGCATGGCTTCACCATCAAATCGACCGTTTTCGGACAACACTCTTTCAAGCCTACCATTGTAAGCTCCGTCGAGGAGGCCGTGTGTCTGGACAGCAAATCATTCGACTTTGTCCTAGTATGCACGAAAGCCATCCCAGAAAACCAAGCTTCTGTGGTCACGGCTTTACTTCCAGCTATGACTTCTGAAATGACCTCTTTGGTCATCATTCAGAATGGATTGGGCGTCGAGAAAACATTCGCAAAGCATGCTTTCCCTGGCGCCATCATCTCTGGAGTCACCTATTCGCCAACCTCACAAATTGAGCCAGGTGTATACTCACATACAGAAACACAACGACTCTCTATCGGATGCTATCCTGCAGCCGAACATCAGAAGCACACAGGTAAACTCACTTCGCTGTCTGCTTTACTGGAGGCAGGTGGCTCGACTGTCACTATTTGCGAAGATATCCAGGTTGAAAGGTGGAAGAAGCTCATCGGAAACACAACTTGGAATCCCATCTGTGCTCTCTCGAGATGTCGAGACTTGGAGTTCTTGGGCGCTTCATCGCTCGCCACTGAGTTTGTGCGTAAGGCGATGAAAGAAGTAGTAGCTGTCGCTGCAGCCTCTGGATACGCAGCTATAATCACTGAAGAGGCGGTTGAGGCGCAATTACTGAGGAGCGCCGCAAGAAAATTGCCTGGTGTAGAGCCAAGTATGATGGCGGATATGCGCCTGGAGAACAAACTGGAGGTAGAAGCGATCATCGGGGAGGTTGTTTCGTCCGCCAATGCTCTGGGTGTGGATACACCCCGGTTGGAAACAATGTATGTCCTGTTATCAGGGCTTGATTGGTCACTGCAAGCTCAAAGATAGGAGACATAGTGTAACATATAATTTGTGATGCACAAATGCACAGAGCAAAGTCGAGCTGCCGCTCAATCATACACCCGCCCACTCGTGTCGTGAACATTCCGTTATCTACCACTCATTGGCAATCTTGTACTGCATCTTGCGATATTTGTGGAACCCAAGAAATCGTGGGATAGAGTAGGCGTGCTGCGGTGGTGTCAAAAGTATGGCATGAGTAAAGATGTTTTGCTTGGCTTACTTGGATGATCTGGCACCCGCAGAACATGGTCCACATGAACCATCGGATAGCCGCGGTATCACCACCAATTGCATACCAGTGTGGATGAGTGACAGCTCTTTGATGAAGAGGTACACGGCGATGTTCATGCTCCGGCCACCACCGAGGATTGATATTGATCTCTTGTCCGGTCGGCTGACCGTTTGTGGTGAGGTACTCATCGTCATCTTGGTCCTGAAGGGCCTCTTCGCTGGGGCTCTCTGCTCTGCTAATGGTCTCCGGATTATCTTCGACTGCTTGTATATGAAGCGATGTAGTGAGAACAGAAGTCTGTGACATGTATGACATCTTGCAATAGCGCGAACTTGAAGTATTCGATTTGAGGTCCTCGTGTTATGAGAACGCTAAGAGGTCAAGAAAAGCCCACGCGACGTTCTTTCGAGAAATGTGGCATCCATCATAGACATCAGTTTGAGTTTGGGGTTGGACCGGAGCGCGGGATTGGAGAAAGCCCAAATGTGGAGAGTGAAGGAGCTGCACAAAATGAGGGGGTGCCGATCCGGAGGTCATTTCGAGAATCACCACCTATACAAAGGTTGCAGACGATCGCAACGGCTCACTTGAGTTGAGTCGGCAAGATCTTGAGCTCGAGGAGACAGCACAATTCGAAACATGAAGTCCGCAACCGAACAACTGAAAACAGCTCTCGCCAGCGTGCAGAGTGCAGCAATTGACGGGCGTATGAGAAACACTCGCACTCGACAGAAGCAGCTCTTGTCATTGTTCAAATCCTTGACCGAGTGTGCTCACTCTTTCGTTGATGCCATGCAGAAGGAAAACAACCTGTCCAAAGAAGAAGCAAATATCGTGGTCTCAGCTATGCTCTATGAAGTTCGTCAACATTACGAGAACATAGACTTCGAGAAAGAGCTTGCCCAAGAATACAATGTCAGATGGGGCAAGAGCTGGGTAGGCAGGCGGGTCGCAGTCCCACTCGCGTACATTATCCCCCAAAGCTTTACCAAGGGCTTCAATGTCTTCAGCTCACTTTCGGCTGCGATTGAAGCTGGATGTTGCTGTGTTGTGGAGGTGACAGACAACTATCACTTTGTGGTCAGAGTTTCGACTGACTGATAGCGTAGTTACCCAATCAGCCGGATCAATCTACTACTCTTATCCGACAAGTCATAGAAGCCGCGCTCGACAAAGAAGCATTCGTGACGGTCCCCTCGAGAGCTCCAGGATCCTTCTTGGAACAGTGTCTGATGATCAACCAGATGCACGAATCTTCGTCTCCAAAGTTCATCGGTAGATCACTAAACTCCAAGGCCTCGGGCAGAGTTGTGGCAGTTGTGGATCGTACAGCGCAGGTCGACTCTGCCGCTGAGGAGATATTCGCCTCTAGGATGCAGTATAGCGGCCAGAGTCGTTATGCGGTTGACCAAGTGTTTGTGAACGAATTTGTGGCTGACGAGTTCTTGACTGCTCTGCAAAAGCAATTTTCCACCCATGCAGAGGCCCTAAACGAGACGGTGAACAATAGCAAGTATACTCGGCTCACGTGCTCATCGAAGCAGTCCTCACAGTCGCAACTTGTGGCAGACAGCTGTCAAATCGTCAGCAGCCAGGGCAACGCCAGAGCAGTGTTGGTAAACTCAAGGTGAGCAAAATGCGTGATTGCTCATGTTCGTAGCAAATTAGACTGCTGATCAGAATATAGATCCTATCACTTGCTGCATGAGAAAATTGAAGGGCCTCTTCTTGTGCTCCACAAAATCACCAGTCTTGATGATGTGATTGACTTGATACTTTCCAGAGATGAACAGATGAGCGCACTATTCACGTTCGCCTATGGGCCTGAAGCAAAGTACTTGTCTCAGTTCATTCCGAGCGCAGTGACCTTTGTCAATCATATTCCCGCTGAACTCCTCGGTAAGTTCACTGTCGATGCTTTGGGCGAGTACTGACATGAGGTCCTAGTTGGTCCCGTCGGCCCTGTAGGATATCCCGTTCGTCCTGCCCTTCGCTACGTCAGAGAGATGTTCGAAGAGCCAAGTCCTCAGATCGTCCCAGACGCCAAGGTTCACGCGGCTTCCAATGTATGGAAGCTGCGCAATACCCCTCGCAGTGCAGCCATACTAGCACATGCATCGAAACCACTGAAACCTATTGGACAAGCTGTGGCAGGTGCATGGGGGTTCTTTGAGACTGGAGTCTTGCTCGGGGCTGCAGTATATATACTTCCAGTCATACTGGGAACCATCGCTGGCGCCGCCTACACGGGCATTTGGGCGTATAGAAAAGTCCTTGGTTGAAATATAGAGAACTCGCGTTGTTGTCTGAATACTCTTATCCGCGCAACTTCTCAGTGATGGTCACTGAACTCAAGTCTTGCTAGAAAGTGACGTCTCAATAACACTTGGCGGCATTTATCGACGACGCGTACTCCTAGCTCATGCACTGTACGGATCAAGTGTCACATGAACAATAATGCAAGCTCAGGGCCAGGGACTTTCATGTGCTGAATGGTACAAGTCCCGAGAGTAACGCGATCGTGTCCACGAAAGCATTGGTTAAGTGTACACCAGATGTTTACCAAGCCGGGAATGTGAGTCCAAGTCCAAGATGAATGTGTGCCTTAGCGGGAAGGAGTTAACCCCGTGGGGGGATGCGGTCCCGGATCCTCCCCCATGCTTGGAGTAAAAGCTGAGCAATGCGTAATCTCAAGCGGCAGAGAGACCATCGAGACCCCACCATCTTCAAGTACTTATCGCGTTCTCTATCACTTCCGAACCTCGCTTACATTCCTCAAAACATGAGCAAACCATTGAACGTAACCATCATCGGCGCCGGCCTTGCCGGGCTTCTCTCCGCCCGAGTCCTACGCGAAGATCACAACGTGACAGTGCTGGAGAAGTGGTCTGGTGGCAACGAACTGGGAGCAGCCATCAACATGGGTCCGAACGGCACAAAAATTGCAAAAGCCCTCGGCTTCAAGCCCGAGAATGCCGGATCTTTGTCGGCGTCAGAAGGTATCCATTATAACGAGAAAGGCGATGTAACCTTCGTCTCCAGCTTCGACAATCTTGCTTCGAAGTTTGGCGGAGAGTGGTATTTTCAGCATAGAGCAGATCTTTGGGACGAGTTCCGTCGCCTGGCTACTGCTCCATCAGAAAATTTGGGGATAAGTGGACAACCTGCCACCGTACTTTGGGGATGCGACGTCGTCGATGTGGATGTCGAGAGTGGGCTCGTTACGCTTGCAGACGGTCGCAAGTTTGAGTCTGACCTCGTCGTAGTATCCAGGGGTTCGAGAATGCTTGGAGAGACTGAATGCAGGAGCAGAGATGATTGCGCTTTAATAGGTAGCTTACAGAGTTGTAGATGTCAGAGAGTGTTCGCGTAAGATTCGCGACCGGAAATTTGTTTCCTCTCGTGGTCATATTTGATATACAACCAAGAAATTTGACACTATACGTCGGGAACTTGTTGCACCTTCTCTTCAACATGCACAGCTCCCGAGTCGTCACTCTCTGCTTTTTGATGATGATGTGCTCGCCACACTATGGTTCGAGTACATCTTGAGCAACATAGGCGCGATGGGTCCGCAGTAAGGAGGTCCGGAAAGGACCGTCTCATTGTCAAGCTATCATTGAATGTAACTCGGTAATAACAACACAAATCACCACCCTTCATACCTTGACTGGTGAAGCCGCCTTCCATGATCCGATGGAGAACTGAGATTCGCACTGGCTTCGCTGTTCATCCTTGATTAGCCGATGTTCATGCAGTTCTGTACGGAGAAGACTTACCAGTTCCCAGACTTCTGCACCTAGCACGCCTTTGGCACCTCGGTCCTCTACTTCTCCAATGGCACCGGCCACGAAACATGCAGAGACATAATGCTCGTCTGTCCCGTGAGCATCACGAAAGTATGGATGCTTCATAAGCCTGCACAGGCCCCTTTTCAATTCCGGCCCTCCCCCGGTTCTGCAGATGACGTCTTGGAGCGCTTGACGGAATTCGAGGTTGGTTGGGTCTGGAGGACTTTCCATGGCGAACACGTCTCTATACTTGAGAACATAGTGCCACTCAGTGCGATAAAGATTGTGGGTTCCGCCTCCAGAACCGATGATGAGATAGCCCTCTTGTCGAAGCGATCGGATGGCGGTACCGATGCGAGCATGGAACCAAGGGTCCCAATATGCATTCTGCGAGATGATGACGGTTGGCGGGCACTTGTCTCCAAACATGCCGACAAGTGCTATCTCCGAGTCAATCATCCAGTCGAACTGATCATCGCCTTCCGTTTCAATCCCTGCTCCGTTCAGCATCTCAATGACACGCTGGCCTGTCTTGAGATCTGTGTTTGGCTTGAAGTTCTTCCAGGTGTCGGGATGAGCGTTCGTAAGTGGCATCATCCCTGGCTGAGGTTTCATAGCAACTTTGACCTGGTTGTCGCCAGTGACGTTCCAGTGTGCCGCCTGTATGATGTAAGTCTGGCTTCAGTATTATGAATGGGAAGAAGGTGAGACAACCATCATGATCACTCCTTTACAACCATTATCGAGTGCTTCCTGGCCGATTTTCTTCCAATAATCCCTTACACGGGAATCATTTTGGAGAAGGAAAGCTGTCCCATGGGATAAGAAGTACACTGGTGCTAAATCAGAACCACGTTAGCTCAGGTCGTTACGCCCTGGTTCTGATCACGCTCACCAGTCGTCATTCAGAGTCTCAATTTGGATGCTGGGAAGGAGTTTAGGCACGGCGTGCGGTGGTCAAAAATTTACTTATCTTGATGCACAGTAGAGACACCCAGTACCGCCATCGGGAGCAGCTATGCTTATTCAACTCAAATCTCCCTCTACCGATGTCGCGCTAGACAATGTTGGAGGTGCACCGACAGCCCCAGCTTCCCGAACATTCTCGGCTCCGCATCTGTTCCTCCGCAACGTCTCCAGGTATGCCATCCTCTCGGACTCTCCTCAAACACTTCATCAATGTAAAAAGAAAGCATACATCTGCCAGTTCTGTATCTGCAGAATACAATAATCTAGACAGACTCGATTCAACATTGTTAGACCCTGATTCACCATGCCGAACAAAATTCGCGACATCATCTCTATCGATGAGAAGACTTATCCTTACATTTTCGAGCAAAATGTTACCGTCAAACTTCGCAGTAACACTGGACTTGTAAGGTTAAATGTTTATCGACCTAAAGGTCCCGCGAAGTGTCCCGTCATCATGACATACGGACCTTATGGAAAAGACACCCCCTACGAAGAGTGAGTATCCATCTTGACAAAGACCTAGCATAGACTCTGACGTGCCCAGTTTCCTTGCACATTCGTTCCAAGACGTCAATCCGAAACATAAGACTATCCCAGAGCACTCAGCATTCGAGACGCCAGACCCAAAGTTTTGGACGGACGAAGGTTATGCCGTCGTGCGCGCTGATGAAGTTGGCATTGGTCAATCACCTGGAGTTGCCGACACGATGTCAAAGTCCACCACCGACGCCTTCTTTGAAGTGATCGAGTGGGCTGCAGACCAGCCATGGTCTAACGGCAAAGTTGGCCTTCTAGGTATCAGTTACTTTGGCGGAAGCCAGTGGCGCGTCGCGGCACGCCGTCCTCGAGGACTTGCTTGTATCATACCCTACGAGGGCATGGCAGATTACTATCGTGACCGTTGTCGTCACGGCGGTATCCTGACGGCACCTTTCCTCAAGTTCTGGTTCAACAGACAGGTCAAGTCTAACCAATATGGACTTCCGAATAGATCGGCAAATCAGCGCGGTCCAGACACTATCGAGGGTGACCTTTCCGAAGACGAGCTTGAGCAAAACCGCCGGGATCAGCTAGTCGACAACTCAAACAACTTTTTTCGGGATGATGAATACTATGCTTCTCGCGACTATAATCTGGAGGACATCGAGGTTCCATTACTCTCTGTTGGTAACCTCGGCAACATTGTCGTCCATCTTCGTGGAAATGTCGAAGGTTTCGTCCAAGCAGGCTCGCAGTACAAATTCCTGCGCCTTGGCTCTGGCAGACACGATTTGCCTTTTTACAATGACGCCGATGTCGAGTTGCAAAAGAGTTTCCTGAGCGCTTTCTGCAAAGACGACGACTATGCAGGCTGGACTCAAGGTAAGAAGCCAGCAGTCGAGCTTGCGATCCGTAAAACACCTTTCAAGCATGACACTATCGATGCAGCCTCCGGTCGAGCTTTCCAATTCCGGTCAGAGGCCGAATGGCCCTTGGCAAGAACCGCTTATACAAAGTACTTCTTGACACCCGATCTCGAGTTCACGCCGAACCCGCCTAGCAGTACGTTCCACGAGCGTCTGTCCTACCCAGCTTTGACTGTACCTGACGACAACTCATACGTCCGTTTTACGACCCCTGCCTCTGAATCAGAGGTAGAGATCACCGGTCATATCGTTGCTCACGTCAATGTATCAGTCACGCCTGCTTTAACCGGAGGCACACCGAAGGACATTGACATCTTTGTCACCCTACGTCACTGGGCTGCAGACGGCTCCGAGGTCTTCTACACTGGGTCCATCGGCGATCCGGTACCTGTGAGCAAAGGCTGGCTACGTGTGAGTCTACGTAAAGTCAACAAAGAGCACCCGAATCATCAAGAATACAGACCTTGGCGCGACTATTTCTCTACGGATGTCCAGCCCATAATCCCTGGCGAGATATACGGACTAGATGTTGAGGTTTGGCCTACACAAATTGTCTTGCAGAAGGGAGAAAAATTATCCTTTGAGATCAGTGGAGGTGATACGCAGGGTGTTGGAATCTTCAGCCACGAGTCGCCGGAGAGGTAAGAGTATATTCAACTCAACTCTATAAACAATCTGCTAACTAGCTTCTGCTCAGATCTCCTGAACGCTTTGGAGGTGTCAACCACCTCCACTTTGGTCCTAGGTACAGCAATTATGTTGTACTTCCTATTATACCGACTGAGACATAGTGATGGTCAATGAAGATTACACTCTCGAGGTCAAGAGACGGATTATGAGAAGCCTAGTACGTCTTTTGCATGATGTAGATTAGAAAACCTGCAGCACTTTGGGGAACCCCCATATCTTCAACTTCTCTTTGATCTCTCGACTCGAGGAAGTAAGAGATAACTGTAAGGGAGTATCTAGCTTCTGGTCACATTGTAGCCTTCCCGATAACTCGAATTCGACTTGTTGTAGACGCAAGCTTCTTTCTGCATACAGTCTTCGTTCTTTCCTAATGTTGCGACAATGCTCTTTCCCTTCTTCGACAATCCTGTTGCTGCTTCCTTCCTCGGTCACGACTTCCTTGTCGCACGCTGACTGAGGGGGCGCGCGTCGTTCTCCAAGACGCCCATTTCTCGGCACCGGCTGTAATCCCGCCCTTGCTTTCCTTTTCCGCTCACTCCACCCATGATATGTACCAAGATGCACCTGCTCAAAAACTTGCCCGTCTATGGAGAAGCTGTTGTCGGGTGACCACATATCTGTTGTTCCGACACCTCACAATCCAGTGCAGGATCCAAACTCGTTCTATGTACTCGAGTACCTTCGTCTCACCTGAACCTGGAACAATGCCACCTAACCGACCCGTCTGACCTACTGGGATTGAAGCTTGACACTGATCAAGTTGCTCTTCACCCTGTCTATTGATCCGCTGGTTATTTGGACAATGTTGATGCCACACTCAGGATCAGGACTGTATGCACCGGTATGCGTGCATAAAGCGTGATCCTTCAATCGTCGAGATTTAGGATCAGGATCAGGTCCAGAATGTGGAGTCTACAAATTGACATGTGGTAACATCTCACAGGGCTCTCCAGCTGTGGCTGATCACAGCTGGGGTCGTACAGCTGATGGGAAACTCAGCTCAGGCGCTCTCTCCAGAAATGCGCTCGGCCTCTACACTCTTGCGGAATTTAAGGTAAGCACTACCAGTCTCACCTGCTTTTATATCTCTGTAACCTACCCTCTGTCTTGCTTTTGCTTGACTTGAATCTCCAACGTCAATTTTCGTTCTATCTATCCTTGAACAGTGTTCTGACCCATGACGAACAATCTGAAAGTCATCATTGTGGGTGGCGGTATCGCCGGTCTGACTCTCGCTAATGCTCTCGAGGTCTGTCTCTTACGTGCTGATGATCATTTACGCACCTTGTTTAACACCGTATATAGCGAGCAGATATCGATTATGTCCTCCTTGAGCGAAGGAACAACATAGCACCGCAAGTCGGTGCATCTATTGGTATAGCGTCGAATGGATGTAGAGTCAGTCAGCTATCATCGCGGTCGGATTTCTGCCAAATTGGCTTACCGTCCGCAGATCTTGGACCAGCTTGGTTGCAGTGAACCACTACTCGCATGTGCGGTACGGCGTGTCAAACGCTGTTTTCTATGACTACTGTCTAACCTTGACAGGAGCCGATCCTCTGGATGCACGACCGTGACAAGTATGGTCGACTGTTGGCAAAAGCTTCGAATATCTCCCAGCTCATGAAAGCTAGGTTCGCACAGCATATCCTGACGCTCAGCGTACAATGTTGATCATAGCGATAGGAGCGGCTATTATTTCGCGTTCACCGATCGGCATTGCGTCCTCGAGCTCTTGTACAACAACATCAAGGACAAGAGCAAGATTCTGCTAGGAAAGAATCTCACCACAGTCCGCCAGCTTACAGATAGTGTGACAGTCGGTTGTGAAGATGGTACTTTGTACACGGGTCACATACTCGCTGGCGCGGATGGAGTCAATTCTAAGGCAAGAAGCGAGATGTGGCGTCTTGCCGAGGAACAAGATCCTGGCCTCGTCAAGGATGATAAGACCTGTAAGACATGATCAAAGACCCTGCGAACTTCATTAATTGGTCTTTCAGCTCTCAAGATTCAGTACAAATGTCTCTACGGCATCGCCTCTTCGTCTTCTGGTCTGCCTCCGGGTGAGATGGATGTCGGGTATGACGATAACCGCAGTACCCTCGTTATAGTTGGCAAGAATGATCGAACATACTATCTTGTCTTTGAGAAGATGGACAAGATTCAAGAGTCTTCAGAGATAATCAGGTACACAGAGGCTGACAAGCTTGAATATTTCGAGCGTCATGGCAACATGAAGATCACCGATAAGGTTCTTCTACGAGACATACACCAAAACAGTGTTTCCAGCACGCTTGTGGGTATTGAGACTGCCTCTTACAAGGTAACTCCGCACCTTGCCATCCTCAGGCCCCAAAAACTTCCACTAATCAGAATCAGGTCTGGACATGGGGTCGTATAGCTTGCCTTGGCGACTCTGCACACAAGATGACTCCAAATTCTGGTAAGCTTGTACATGATAAACTCCGACCTTGTACGGAGTACTAATGACATCGCAGGCTTTGGCGGAAACCAAGCCATCGAAAGTGCTGCCGCCCTCGCAAACTCTATCAAAAACCTCTCGGACAAATCCAATGGACAACGCCCCAGTCAGGAACAAATCATCGCTAGCCTGCAGAGCTACCAAAAATGCCGTGAGGTACGAGCGGCGGCTGCGATTGAGGCTTCAGCAATGCTTACTCATTGTCAAGCCCTTGCGACTTGGGGTCATGCATTGTTTGTTCGCCACGGCTTGAAGCATATGGGCGAAATTTTAGGCAACTTGACGAGCGATGTCACGGTAGGTGCGACCAGAATTGACTATTTGCCCCTGCCTCAAGTCACCCTGCTCGGAACCATGCCGTTCAATCCAAAACAGGGCGAAGGCCACAAGGAGAATTTGCTCGTCAGAGCACTACTCGCAACACCTTTCCTTGTAATTCTTGCATATGCTTGGAGACTCCTGAACGACGCACTTTGCGACACCGCCGGCAATACTGTCAGATCCGCTTGGTTCAGTACCTCGTCTCTGGATGGGACCGCGAGCAACAACAGGTACGTACTGCTGAACGAGACTCTAGCAGTATCGTACTAACCTTCTCTTCAGCTCTGCAAGCATCGGAAGCGCTTACATGTCCGCAACTCTGAATCTTGACCCTGCTACTAGTATCCATACTGCCAACTTCCTCGCATACTTTGGTGTTATTCTAGCTATTTGGTCCGTTGAAGCTGTTCGCAGCTGTAACGCACTGATGCCTGTCCAACTGCAAGTATTCATCACTCTCGTCTCCCACAAGATCACGACTGACAAGTTCAAGACCTGCACTCTTTGCCATCCTTGCCCAAAGAAAAGGCTTGGGAATGGCAGCACCTTTATACTATTTCCTCCATTGGGTCTTGACTCCTATCGACACCTTCAAAGCTACCGATATGAGATTGACTAAGATGAACTTCACTCGAGCTATCCTTCCATCATTGCTCGTGGTCTATTATCTTCCTCTTCTCCAAAGCCGTTTTTTGCCTGCAAAGGATCAACGACAAGTATGGTTGCAGCTTTGGCAACTGTTTCCCATCACTCACTCGCTTGCCCAACTGGCAATCAGCAAACTCTGGAAGGATAGCACAGACCAGGATAAGCTACATGCGCCTAGACGTGATGTCTGGACCATCAAATATACTGTCGGCATACCCACTGCCGCTGGCACGATCATCTGGTTACATGCACTCCTTACCTCTACTTCCGCTGACTCACTCGGTCAAATCCTCCTACCGCAACGTTGCCACACGACCCTGGCCTCGACATACCCAACAGACATCCTCTCGCACAGCTACCTCATCGCCATCGGTTCAACATATCTATGGCTCCTGTACTTTACCTGGGATGCCAAAGTTGCTGGTATGGTCACCCAGAATTGGTTTACTGTCTTGCTTGTCATGGCTGTTGCTACGATGGTGCTGGGACCTGGTGGTGTGGTCGGTGCTGGGTTCTTGTGGAGGGAGTATGTTATTACGGAACGGAGACACTGGGGAGCTCTGACAGAGGAGAGGGTGCGAGAGAAGGAGATGGAGAAGGTTGATTGAGACCGGTGAGAAGGGGAAGTAAGGTGTTGCGTTGGGGCGCAATCTAGGGGTCTGAACGTAGGAGAGGTTTGGTTGGAGATGCAAGAACTTGATATTCTCCGACTCCTGAGCTGCTGGTCATTGTGTATTGAATGATGCCTGTTTATGAACTTCGAGCCTGAAGGGGGGATGATTGATTTGATTCAAGTATTGGTACCTGGTGGGTTTTGCTTTATAGTTTGAACTGGTATCGCTGGCTTTTGGTAGATTCGATCATGTCCTCTCTCAGTCCGATGAAGAGATCTGGTATCCTGTGCCTCTTTGTCACCTCTGACGACTCTTTGTCTCTGGCATATTCTTGGCTAGTCTTTGGCAGATAGAGCTGTTGGGCTGTTCCCCCTGGCATTGTTTCTCTGGCATGTTCTTTCTTCTGACGATCTTCTCAGCTAGGCGTTAGCAGGTAGATGGCCTTAGGACGAACGATGTGGATATTGGGGTACTGACGCGAAACCTAGAGCGGAGGATTCAGCTGCAGTAGTTCTACGTGCAAGATGTGGAAGACAGGAAAAGATGTGCCCGTGTGGATTCGCAGGGAATACACGAATCTTGATCGTCGGATCTAAGTGGAAAGGTTGAAAAGGCTGATGAGTGAATTAATCAGGCCGGAACCTTCTGTGTATGACTGCAGTCTGCATATCACCCATGTTGTTCGGTTATTTGGTCGATTACTGCGGTTTCTTATGTAAGTCGATCGGGAGTTTGGTATGCTCGAGATGGAACGATTCTCCAGGCCTAAAGCTAGCATTCGAAGTTTTGGTCAATATGGGAATGTTGGTTGGTCTTAGATCAGTACACTTGAGGTGTAGGGATGGTCTAAATGGCGGTGTCTGAGACTGCTGAATCATTGTCTTCTCGGGTCGTCGGTAGGAATGGCATAGCGTAAGACTCGATCGGCACAAGAGCTACCATGGGTATGGTGATGAAGTGTTGGAGCATAGAGTACTTGAACGATAACAGATCCCTCTACCCCTACTCTTAAGGCAAGTGGGTATGGTTTGAAGACTATAGAACTTGTCAGTCTGCTTGTCAGTCGGGAAAGAGGACTTCTGGTCTTAGTATATGTTGTGGACACTCGATGGGAGTTATGCTAGCGTCACTTTCAAGATATACGATCTGCTGCGATTTGTGGCTCTGTTAACACTGTGCGTGGAGTTCTTGCTGTAAAGCTTGCATCACTCGATGGACTTTATTCCGCATTTCATAACATAGGTTGCATATGTATGTTGTTCCTGCATCTCAGTAATGTGTTTGGATGATAATGGTGGCTCTGCGGTGCTAAGGGTTACTTTGTTCGTGATACTACCGGGGTAAGAGGCGACATATTGGTCATTCTCAATCGTTTTCCCGACTTTCGAGCGCCTGATTGCGAGCATCGAGTTGTGATGAGCTTCACGGGATATATGAAGTCGTCGCCTACGAATGCGAAAACCCGGGGCGACTGCAAGATTCTTTCGTGCTTTCGTCAACACCACGCGTAGGTATTTCCGTGCGATTCCTCCGTTTGTTGTTACATTTTCAGTCTCGTCTGCCAGAGCAGTTTTGCTATCGAACATACCCCTTGTACCCTCACGTCTATACCTGTCACACCATCTCATTCCATCATCACCGCCACGATGTATCTGTCTCGGTCGGTCCCTGAAGAGGTCTGGCTAGAAATCATGAGCCACCTGAGCGACGAGAGAGACACTCTGCGAGCTGCTATCAACGCCGGCTGCGCCGCATCGTTTGCCGCCACAAGAATTTACTGGGCCAACATCACGTTAGAGAAAGGATTGCTGGATGAGCTCAAGGGGAACAATTCGCGTAACGAAGAGTTTATTGGTATGGTCTGAAGAGGACAAGAAGCAGGGCAGCTGCTGCTCCAGGAGTCACAGATGTCACTAACCTTGGCGGGTGCTCATCACTCGTTGGCAACGGATCAGAATAAACGACCGTGCATGTTGGCATTACGAACCCATTCAATGATACCAATCTAGGTACAACACAACCACCCTCTGAGCATTGGTTAGAGGAAATAAGAGTAACGGCAGATATGCGTGTGACTTCAGATTCGCTCCATCTCTTGATTCAAATCCGACACACTCTGACAAGGTCACAACATCATGCGATCCCCATCTCGACACGTAGCCTCGCAGAGCTGTACTCGCCGATTGTATCGCCCGGGACTATCAACCTCTTCCATCCACATTCGCAGACAGAAGCGTATCTTGTCCATGGATCATTCTTCACAGACTGAGGACTTGAAGAAGCGCGTTGCCAAGCTACGCGCCACGCATCCACATTTTGGAGACGTCTCTGAACATAGAATTGCTGATGATATTAAGCGCGTCCTCGAGGCAGACGGACATCGCATCTGTAGATTTGTCGTGTATCCCTGTACCTACGACAATGACAAGAACTGGCAGCTTTGCATGAAGCGAATTCACGAAGATGTTAGACAGGGCATAGATACCTCGAACGAACGTCAGGGTTTGCTTGATGAGCACTGTTTCAAGCTTACTGTCATCAAAGACCAGAGCAAGTTTGATGGAGCGGGCACTTCAACTATCCGCCAGCACTTCCAGGATTGGTCTAGCTATGCAATTAGCGAGGAGCAAGGAACTGACGATGACTGACGATGAAATTACAAGCAGACGTCAAGAGCCTATACCCTGGTGCGGGAGTCTAGCAGTCAGATATCGGTTCTGTCTACAGATAGATACAGCTGCACTCCAGGGTGTTATCAATGATAAACGTCGTGCTTGGGTAAACCTAATAAGAGACGACTCGCAACTGAAGCAGGCTATGGTTGAGAAGCCGTCCGATAACCTCGACTGGGATCAAGGTGATTTCACCGACGATGAGGAAGAGTATGTCGCCATTGAAGAAAACACAGACGAAGATGTTGGCTGGATGAAGGTTGACTACAGATGCCTCGTGCCGACCTTTTATAGCTACCTACGTGACCCCAACTTTTGGGCAGTCACGTATGCTAGGCCCCCTTATGTGCTGTCTCTATGAGATAGCAGTTACAAGGAGGAGAACAATCATGTTGGCATAGTGGAAGCTTCAATTCGTACCCATCTCGTCTGATATATGGAGTATCAACGTACTTCATGAACATATTAAGGATCCTGATGCCGTCGGGGTAGCGACTCCAAGATGGCAGATACCCCAAATAGTGGGTCTCTCCAGGACCCTGCCCCCGCAGCAGGAAATGACGCAGATGGACCCCTCCACCCCTCACTATATTTCCAAGGATGAGCTTATCGAGAGCGGACATGAGAGCTCCAAAAACAATTAGCAAATGAACAACCTCGGCGTATCTGGGGTGTTTCGTATTTGAAGGTAAGAGCTGCCCACCTGCATGTCCAGCGAGTGTATCGCTTGATTTTCCGACTTCTACGCTTCCAAAGATCAACCACACAGCAACAATGGGCAAGAAGAGAGTTTTGGTCAGCTATGGTGTGTCACTGATAGGTCAATGTCTCAAGTAGCTGTTACTCACGATATACCCCAGGCGTCGACATCGATGCGGTCGCAGGATGGCTCGGGTCATACGGAGGAGAGGACTCGACTAGCGACATCAGTAGAGGTAAGTGTCGATCAATATATACCAAGAACCTTCTTGCCTGACCTGCACACCAGGTATCTTTGCTGGCACAGTCGGTGTCCAAAGACTGCTGAAATTATACGACAAATACAACATCAAAGCGACATGGTTCATCCCCGGCCACACCCTCGAAACATTCCCAGAGGATTGTGCCGCAATCAGGGACAAAGGTCATGAGATTGGCTTGCATGGATACAGTCATGAGAACCCAAACGACATGACAATCGACCAACAACGCGATGTGCTGGACAAGACATACAAGATGTTGACAGAATTCTGCGGCAAGCCTCCTAAGGGAAGTGTTGCTCCGTGGTGGGAGACTAGCCGTGAAGGAGCAGAGTTGTTGCTTTCCTACGGTATCGAGTATGATCACTCGATGAGCCACGAAGATTGTCAGATGTACTGGCTTCGCACAGGTACATAATCCAGTCTTGTACGGCCCTCGAGAACAGACTGCTAACAATACTATCCATAGGCGACTCATGGACCAAGATCGACTACACCAAGAAAGCAGAAGAATGGATGAAACCACTAGTCAAGGGAGAAGAAACAGGCATTGTCGAGATTCCAGCCAATTGGTACATCGACGATCTACCACCGATGATGTTTATCAAGAAAGCAGCAAACAGTCACGGCTGGGTTTCAGCAAGAGATGTCGAACAACTGTGGATGGACCATTTCGACTACTTCTACCGCGAGCACGATGAGTTTGTGTTCCCGATGACGATTCATCCAGATGTCAGTGGAAGACCGCATGTATTGTTGATGCATGAGAGAATCATCGAACACATC